>JAZHYW010036485.1:0-14189 GCA_037355805.1 Ixodes ricinus
ACACTCTTAGAAAAAGGGTATCGATAGTCCTCCTTTAGGGGAGGAACGGTCTTGTAACCTATGTTCCTTCAGAAAGGGAGAAACTTTCGTCCCTGAAGCAGGGGAGCAACTAGTTCCTCCGTCGCCTGCATCTCATTATGGCGGCCCTGAATCGAGCGAATCGAGCTCAATAAGGCTTAACGAGGACGCTGCGTCTCTTGTACGGGACGAGAGGACCAGCAAATAAAAGCGTAACACGAGCTTTCCGCGAACTGTGTTTATTTCCGAAGCCAGATTCCCCCCACAGGTACAGAAACTTGCGTTTCGAAAGCAGTTCCTCAGTCTTCTCGTCGACAGCACTGCGATGTTAAACGGAGACAACCGATACCTAGTTAACTTCGCGCACTTTACGTCTTACCTTTGGTGTTCCTCGAGTCACAATTCCTTCGTCAACCGCACATCACGGAGGAATGGCAAACTCAATCCGCGAAACGAAAAGCCGCTCTCAAAAGAACAAACTCGAAGCCGCTGTTTGTCGCGTAGCGTGAAAGAAGGTTAAATCGCTTGCCACCAGATGGCAGGGTCAAGCAGAGTAATTGCAAGTAGCTAGGCTAGGTGGCGCTAGGTACAGCCCAATTCATGTTCTACAAAAAATATTTTTATTTCCTCAGGCCACCATTGCGCTTCAGGATCTTCGGGAACCTCTACAATACACACACTACGCATACTACAAGCATCAGGTGAACATACATTGAGCACATACACATACATTGCAGACACAAACATCAATACAACAGCACACTAACACGAACACTACACCCGAGCTCTGCGTTTCCGTCTTTTATACTGGTCGTTTTGAACGTTCGGAATTTATCGGTGACTGAATAAGCAACAAAAAATATTCCCAGCATGTTGATTTTTTCCCAGCAATGTCATACCTCTGAGAGTATTTTGAATGGCTCAGGGGATGAATCTCTTATTAAAAAGCAAGCGCTCGATCATGCCGTAATTATTTGAAAGCCAATAAATCAAGCCGCTCCAATGCGGTTCGAAGCCATGAGTTTGTTTCCCCGCACGGCACGTCGTAGCCTGTATTTCTATTGTAGTGTTTGTTTTTCTATTTGTGCTGTTCGCGCAAGGCTGCAATTGCCGTCTTGAATTAATCTCTGTAGAGCGGATATTCACTCAGCTGGAAGCGATGCTTCACGGGCTGAGAAATCGCTTTTCGATCAACTTGAATGCAGTCAAAGCCGCGACTTGCGGCAGGTGTTAAGTAGTACGCTGGGTTGTTCGTTTTCGGGTAAAACTCGATTTTACCCGATTTTTACACCGAACATGTTTCAGGAAAATCGGGTTAAACCCGATTTCTCCCCGAATTCCAAAGAGACATAACCAACCTATTCGTTTTTACGCTGCACGAAGTTTCCGGTGCGACACACTGGCTACCCTACCTCGGGACAACAGTCACATATTGTTCATTTCGCAAGCTGCTGCAGCACTGTGGACGCTACACGGCTCCCAACCAACCGCCCAACGAGGCGCGCCTAACTCACGGCGACATTCTACAGAGGCCGGCTGAGGTAAAACGACAATAGGCGTTGGGGCCCCTCACGAACGACGTCCGAGCCAGTCAGTCGCGTAAACAGATCGGGAAAACTTAACAGGTTTATTCCATAGCGAAATGGCTGATCGAAGACGACCATCCCTCGAACGGTTGGGTTATTGTTGATACGTGAGGAGAGGAGGATTCCGTGGGCGGTGCTTCCTTTGAAGCGACCGACGGCAATCGGAGCTGGAAAACCCTGATGTTCCCCGATTACCAGCTTGAAACAGACCTCTACTTTTACCGCGTGAGCTCTAAAGAACTCGTCACACGCTCCAAACAGAATAACGAAAACGATTGTATTACTGAGTAGATCTGTAAGTTTAACCCGAAAAACCCGAGTTTCGGAATATTTCCACAAATAAACCGATTTCCCCCGATTATCAGCTTGAAAAATTGCCCTGATTTTTACACCCCCCCCAATTAAATAAATAGCGAAACCCGAAAACGTACAACCTATACGGAGCTACGCCGTGCCGAGCTCGAAAGCTTCTAGCGCTCATCTCAGCGCGCCACTTGGAGGGCAGTTTCTCCAGGAACCTAAGTATATTTAAACAGCAACATAAAAGGTAGCTTTTTTTTTCGATTTTACCTATTCTTTTTAATGCTAAAATTCCACACTGTAAATATACGCACTTTCCTTCACGATTTCGTACTATTCAGTCCTTTCCCCAGAGCGCAATCGCTCTCGGAGACGAGACAACCGACAGTCACATTGGCCACTGTACCAACTGTACGATAGGAGCTTACTGTTCAGACCAGCATTCCAACATGACTATCCGCAATCCGCACGTCGATCGATTGCACCTAATCCCTCAAGTGGTATTAAACGTTTTAATGTAAAGCGGAATGTCAACCTGCGACACCCCGCCCCCTCCGATCACGGCCCGACCAGCGGCATCAATGCCCGACAGTTTACGTCATCTCATCTTGTTGTTACACCACTGATACGCGAACACACGGTCACATCGGCGATAATTCCAGTCTTCTGTTCACAACCCACAACACTGCCATCACGATGTTGCTGCTATGTTGCTGACACGCACGAATACAGAACCACGTTGAACGCCGGTTGCACTCGGCATCGGAAAACAGAACCGAACTCAGCACGGAAAACACCCAGGCAGCCGGCAGCAAAACCTGCCTGTCTCGGACGCAGTTCCTGCGATTTCCATAACGTCGAAAACGTCGACACATTTCCGCGTGGTTTCGCTACTGTAGCTCACGCGTGAGTCCGCGCAAGTACCGGAGACGCCCATCTTACCCAGTGTACGTAGCGCTGCTGGCACTGCTCCGGAACTTCGCTGTTTCTAGCGGCTTCGTTTGCTCGTTTGATAAAATTAGTGATAAAAACGTCTATGCAACCGAAATGTTCTGCACGTTTGGACTAGAAGACGGAATTAACGGTGGCCTTCGTTGCCGCTGAAGCTCAATCAACTCAACAACATTTATTAAACAACGTGCGCAACCTGCTCGAAAAACGAAACCGAAAGAAGATGAGCGGGAGGGCGAAAGCTTTCTCCCGTCTGCCTGGAGAAGGAGAAAAACGTCTCGTTCCTCCCTTCTTCTCGTGTCCGCTTGGGGGCGCGTCAGTAGAAGGGAGGAAGACCCGCCGTTGCTACTTTTTTCCTCCATTTCTTCTTAGAGTGTATGCGGTGAGAAGCTCGCTAGGATCGCTCCTGTTTTTTTCACTATGGGTCCATGCACGTGCTACCCACGCGGTTATGTTTTAATTTTCATAGGGCATAAAAGCTTGGCATCGCACGTGCTTGAACCAGCAGATGATGTTGAAGTATCCTCACTCTGGGTTGCGAAAAACTTCCACCAGGCGGCGATGCCCAAACTTCTCGCCGCATCGCAAAAGCCTGGGGTTTTCGTCGTGTCATGCGCGCGCCGGGTAGAAATCCTGAGGGTATTCTCCCTCGTGTGAATACCGCTTAAAAATCTTCGAAGATTCGGAGGGTCGTTCTGAACCAGTCGCCTCAAAATCGTTATGGAGCATCATCGTACTGGAAGCGTTCATCACCATAATAAGCGCCTTTGGCACTGTGCATCTCATCGTGTGATTTTCAAAGTTTCAAATTTACAAAGTTTGTAACTTGTTGGCTTTTGTAACATGAAACAAAGTTTTTTTTAATTTTTGGCCATAAGCATGTTGGTGCGTTGCTTTGTTTTGTGTAAGAGTAATACCATCCTATCCATTGCAACAGTGTCCAGCCCACAAGCACACACGTCCTTTTGCGGGCCTGGATAATTCATGTACTACTTCAATATTACGGAATAAACCTATGCATGTATGTATGAATGTATGTAATCAACTTAAATTCATGATCATCTCCACAGATCTCTTACAATAGCATTGCTGTTATTGAGTATTCAAAGACAGGGTGAATATTTTATACGGCGACAAACATCGACGCCGTATGCAGGAGCAGTGCGAAGATGCGCGCTTGTTTCGCCGGTGTGTTGATAACAAAATCTCGGTATACAATAAATGGCTTGATAAAGCAACCTGTCACCGGGAATTTGGATCGGCTTACCAAAAATGGAAAGGCCAAGAAGAAACTGCTCATTCCATGGACCGAAATGGCGACCATACGATGAGCTTCGCGCTATTTTCTCAAGGATCCTGTGACTTCAGTGTGAACCAGCCTTTACTCGGCGCGTTTTATTCCGTCTGGAAGCGCGGGGCCAGCGAAAGACACCACGCCCACGCGACAAGCCCGCCGATGTGTCCCAGGCACTGCATTTCAAGGACGGTTCGTGCACATTTCTGTCGGTACACAGTAACGAAAATGACAGAAACAAGAGGCACAGCGCGACAACTTTCACTTAGATTGCTTCACGGGTCTACTTATTGCACTGCTTTCCTCCAATAGGGACCTTTAGCAAACCATTACCGCTTTCCGCATACCGAACGACCTGAGCCTTTGAAGTACGCTTTTAAGCGCGCGCCCCGCGGTCATGGTATCACTCGGGCGCGTGCTTAAAAGCATGCTTCAAAGGCTCGGGTAGTGTAGTACGCGGAACACGGCGAACGGTTTGCTAAAAGTCTCTGTACTCCGTTTCATAGTTATGGCGAATTCAGGTGGTCAATCGAAGGCGAGCCTTTGCCGGTGGCACCGGCGACCAAAAACGCGCCAGCGGCGCACCCGGTGACCTCACTAGTCACAGCGCCGGCAACTGGCGTTTTTGTTTGCCTCAGTTGCGAGCGAACTTTGTTAACTTCTTCCTCGATTAATCTACGTTACAATGAGCACGCTGTATGCGCCAACAGCATAAATTCTGACTCTCTGATGTGTGTGTTAATACAAGCGGTTTCGAAATATTTTTTGAAATATTAACATAACCACAGTCCGCACAGCTTACAGGATCTTAAACTATAAAATTAATGGGATGGCAGATTAATACATCGGTGTGCTCACACGTTAAATTTGAATATATATTTGCTTGGATTTTCGAGGAACTGTTGCCATCCATTTTACAAGGATCCCAAGGAGGCTTAGCAGCGTCGCTTTTCATATTTTATTGCTATTACCCTGTTGTTTTTTTCATACTCAGTCTTTTCATAGCGCCCCCCCCCCCCCCCCCCGTCTTGAAATTGTAATGCGTGTTCAGGTGCCGAGCTGCATCACCATTCATACATTATTTTTTTACAGCGGTGTAGTAAGGTGTTATTACACCGCTGTAAAAAAATAAAATAAAATAAAAATAATTTAGTGATCCAGCCTGTGTACCAGAGAAAATTGACCTTGCGCAAGGCTGGACAAATTCTTCCGAAAATGTTTGCTTCCTTTCAGACATTTGTCATATTTATCTTCGTTGTTTTTACTGTCTTGTCTCGGTCTCGGCACAAAAGAGTGTCTGTTTCGATGGCTTTGTTTGAAACTCGAACCGGCTATTTCCCCGCTGTCGATTGTTTTGTTTGGTTCCCTTTGCCGAATCGGACGTGACGATAGATACAGTCTGGCAGGCGAGCTGCCCGAACTCTTCAAGCTCGGGCAAAAATTGTGGCAGAAAATTTCCGGCTTGCGCCTGAACAGCGCCACCCGAACGGCTTGCACTCGTCGCCAGCCTTTGACCACGCGAACGACCTTGCCGAAGATATGGCAAAATATTTTGCCGGGAAATGACCGCCTGAATTCGCCATAAGGTTTCGTTTGCGCGAGAACGCGTGCAAAAGATCAGCGAGATCAAACCCCCTGCTTGCGCCAGCAGCTTTGACAGCGTTGTATACTTAGTATCAAACAGAGCATGTACAGCATACTTGGGTAGTAATTGAATTACTGTAATTGAATTACTATAATTTAACTACTTTTCTTGGTAATTTGTAATTGTAATTAATTACTTTTGGCTAAAAGGAATTGTAATGGTAATTTAATTACTTTCTAGCATCAGTAATTGCAAAATTTCAGGCACAATTACAATTACTTTTGCAAAACTTCGCGGCGCCGACGGAACCTCTCTGAAAGCCTCAGCGCTCGCACAAGCGGCCTAGCTCTCGGTGAAACACTCACACACGGGCAACATAAATAGCGTCGCATTGTTTGTTGTTTCATTGCTTATACTGTAAGCTGAGAGACAATCATCATTGAAGCCTACCTCATCGACGCCGTGTAGCACCCCCTGCGGTGCAAGAAGACAATAGTGTAAACCTGCCAAAATATAGAAGAAAAAAAAATGAGCTTCAGCTTTTAGCCGAGGTTGGGAATTTTAATTGTTTATGTATGAAGTTATTTCCTCCCTTTTTTGCCAGTTCTTCTTTACGTCCCTCTTCCAGTACTGTCGCCTATGTGTATCTTTGTAGTATTTTCAGGTTTATTGCCTGTTAGTTTTACTTCGGATATTATTTGCATAAGCACTTTGGAGACTGACCTCGCACCCGTGAATATTGTCACCAACGATTCGGGAGCTTCGATTCGGTACTTATATATTTCTGAGCCATTTTAATTTCAACTAAATGTAAATAATTTACAATACCATGATGTTTGTATGTGAATGTGGTCATATTAGCGCTTGCGGATTTTACTTTTAAATTAACACTTGTAAAATATTCCTGTATGACTAATTGTCGCATTTTTATTTGATTGGCTAACAAAAGTCTGTCAACCCAATTTTTTTCTTTCGCAATCTGGCGCCTTCCAGCATATGAACTAATTTATTATTATTCATTAAAATATAAGAACGTAGTACTTCATTGCCCCATACTGTCAAGTTCTGTCATGAATTTAACAAAATTCATAAAAAGAAATGAAAATACGGGAACATTTGAGTAAGGAATGAACAAATATGTTGCATTCTTTACAACCCGTTTAAAGTTATGTAGCCCAAGTCGGGTCGCTTTCAAAAATAAGTAATTATAAAGTAATTGCATTACTTTTGAAAAGTAATTTGTAATTCTAAGTAATTACTTTTCACGTAGTAGTAATTGTAATTGTAGTTAAACTACTTTTGAAGCAAAGTAATTGTAATTGTAATTAAATTGCATTTTGGAAGTAATTTACCCATGTATGATGTACAGGGTGTCACAAAAGAAAATTTACAGGGTCTTTCTTACCGTAAAAATAAACTAGGCATCACCGAACGCTCATTCTCCGCCCAAAGGTAGCGCTAGAGGTCACAACCAGATGCCAAAGTTTCAGCCCGATCCGATAACTTAATCAAAAGTTATAAGTGATTTTCCGAAAATTTCAATGGGAAAATGGCGGCCGACGGAGTTTTCGAATACATGGGGCTCTATGGCACCAGAAACCGAAAACGGGCAAACATAGGCTCCATTTTCCCATTGAACTTTTCAGAAAATCACTTATAACTAGGGCTGGGCGTCGATTAAAAATTTTAACCCGATTAATCGCCACCCTTTAATCGATTAATTAATCGATTAATCGGTTGCGTTGATTTTTATAAATAATATATTAAAAAGAATGCAACAACTCGTCTTGCCTTTAAAGACTTATTTTACTTTCTGTTACACGGCGCAAAGGACATTTGATACATGTAGTTCAACGATTCAAAGACTCAGATATTTTTGCTCTAGCTCCGAAGACAAAGAAGTTTGTCCATATTCTCCGACAGGAAGACAAGAAGTCAGGGCTTGGGCGATGCTTTCTTCTTTTTCAGAGAAAGGGGCCTCGATGAGAAGTCGTTTATTGTTGTCTGCGTTTTGGCGGATGGTCCTTGCTGCAGCTACATGGATGCTTTGCTCGTAGGCGATACTGAAGCGAACTTACGCTTCCACTGTATGAAAACGGCTTTTTGCAGATGATGCTGTGGACTTCTTTCGAGTTAAAAATTTCACCACTGGAGTTTACTTTAAACCCAAACTTTCCAGCGAGATTGCCTTTCATACTCGTGAACTCGTCCATTTTTACGGGCCGAATACTGGAACAAGTTGTTTTTCTGCTTGTTTGTCTTTCCTGGGCAGGATGTGTAATAGATCCTCAACACGTGAAGTTTCGCGGTCGCGCGGGGATCAATTGCGGGCCCGGCTTGTTCGTCTGGCCTCGGCAGAACTGTAATGTATATCCTCGAACACGTGACGCTTCGGGAGCGCGAGAATTGAACCTTGCTCATAGCACCTGACTAGGGACGGAAAACCGCTCGGGACAGAACGAGCGGATACATGCCACGCAGCGTTTTCCTTAGGGGGGGGAGGGGGGCGGAACGGGGCATGAGTCACCCCTAGTTCGGGCAGGTCGTCCAGGATAGAGCCATGCGTGCGTCCAGTTGACTTCTTTTTGAGTACCGATTAAAAAAACGATTAACCGGTTAAAAAATTTGATCGCGATTAAAGCCTTAATCGATTAATCGGAAGGTTAATCGATCAATTGCCCAGCCCTACTTATAACTTTTGATTAAGTTATCGGATTGGGCTGAAACTTTGGCATCTGGTTGTGACCTCTTGCGCTACCTTTGCAGGAGAATGAGCGTTCGGCGATGCCTAGTTTAGTTTTGCGGTAAAAAAAAAAACCCTGTAAATTTTCTTTCGTGACACCCTGTATAGTGTATCCGTTGTGTGGTGGATGAAAGTAGCCAAAACAGAAGGCAAAAGTATCCAAAAGTAGCCATTTTATTTATTTTAGCGCCAAATGTTTCGCCACTGTAGTTCTAAAAGGAAATGCCATAAAAAGTGAAAGAAAAAAGAATCTATGTACTCCCTTTGTCAACGTGAATAAATGCTGCCACAGCGAGGGTAATTGAGGTTCATTTTTTGAAGGAGTTCGATGGGCACGTCAAATGTTGAGGATGTTTTTTTTATTTTTTGTTTTGCCAGCGCAGTCCGATTTTCAGTATCAAAATTTTCTTAAGGCCACGGTCCCACTGAATGTGGCAGTTTAGGTACTTTTTGGCAGGTCATTACTCATCTCCTTTTAAATACTGTTTTGTGGGATTGATGTCATTCGAAAGGCAATGCAATCCTCTTTCATTTGATATTATGTATGTATTGGTTTATACTGTTCATGCGCATTTGTAGCGTTGCGAATATGATGGCGCAGACCCTCACTTGCTCCGCTGGTTCATGTTTTATGAACGATTCATTAAAGATAACACAGTTCCAATAGAGCAGTTTTGTTAAGATGATGTCGGACGCAGAATGTAACGGTATACTTTTTTGGTATTTGCACTACTTTGTTTTTTTCAGCTCTCCAAATATTGCCCTAAAATTGACATTTTTCAGCACAAATATGTTTTTAATGACAAGCGCTAGGGCAATGAAATATAGCTACAGATGTAGTGCTTATAATTGGTAATATGCAGAAAAAAATTTAATGTTGTGTAAAATTTTTTTGTTTAGATATTCTATATCAAACGTAGCACTTTTTTGTGCTTCGAGTCATGGTACTTCAAATGCCGCTGAGTAAATAATTAAACTATGGTAAAATCTTTTATAACATTTAGAACTACAATAGTTGCCCAAGAGGTGGACGGTGGCTTTTTTCATTTTCAAAGTCATAACGCGTTGGGAGCCCTTCAAACTTACCTGTTTTTGACGCACATCTTTTTTGGACATCAAACAGATTTATTGGCATCTAATAACATTTATTGTATGGAATAGATATACATTGCGATGTATTAGATTTTCCCAATGATCTTGCTTTGGTTTCTTGATAGTTGTAGAGCTTAGCTAATTTTAAAAACAATTAAAAACTGTTTGGGTGTTTTGTTGCGCTACCTGGCGGATGGCAGACAAAACTGCTGATTTCTAATGTTCAAGAAAATTTTCGAGGGCGGCGTTGGCGTCTGTATCATCATCAATCTCCGTGTCGTTTTACCTTCACATTTAGAAAATATATTTGAAGATTTACTATCGATAAATGAATGGTTTAAGTACTGGGTCAGGTTAATAAATCTGAGACAAATAATTACACAAGCGTAGCGTGATATAAAGTGTTCATTATTCGATATAATTGAAATCAATAAACGATAAAGACGAAGAGGAAAAGAATACACCCGAGTTCACTTCATGCCTAGAGTCACTAAATGAGCTGCGCTTAAAGTATCGGCACTCCGTTCCCCAAAATTGTTTTGGGCGCCGCCATTTTGGGTTTTGTGCAGAGCAAACGCAACTGCCGATCGTCATGATCCAAAAGTGCGACTTCCTCTGCATTAGATGCGGTGCTAGGAAGCTGATGCAATATTGCTATGCTCTGTCGCGGGTTGTTTAGACATTCGTGGAGGACGGAAAAGCGTTTCCTGTGATTTTAGATAAAGCTTCAGATAACTGACAACCATGATTTTAAGCCACAATATGGCCAAGTGTCGTTACTCTGAAGCGTAGCTAATTTACTGGCACTAGCGGGAACAATGAGGAAGAGGCAGGTGTCAAAAGGTAGTGGCTTGTGGAATCCACAGGGCTCACGTCATGGCCCCTCCAGGTATTACAAGCTTCTTGAACAAGGGCATGAATAGTGTCATTAAATAAGCTACGCTTCAGAGTAGTGACACTTGGCCATATTGTGGCTTCAAATCATGGTTGCCAGTTATTTGAAGCTGTATCTGAAATCACAAGAAACGCTTTTCCGTCCTCCACTTTAAACAGTTTGCGACAAAGCAAAGCAATATTACATGAGCTTCCTAACACCGAATCTAATGCTGAGGAAGTCGCAATTTTGAATCATGACGATCGGCAGTTGCGCCTGCTCTGCACAAGCACCAAAATGGCGGCGCCCACAACACTGTCGGGGAAGAGAGTGCCGATACTCTAAGCGCAGGTCATTTATTGGCACCTAGTTCCCGCGATACCTCCTTTCCCCTGACTGAAACTGAAACTAAATATGAATAATACACCATTATTATAGCTTATTTAGTTTTAACCACCTACACATAATGAGAGGAGGAAGCGGCCGGGTAGGAGAAACGCGGATTTTATGTGCGACTGTTCTAATCAACGTTAGTTCTAACCGTCTCAAAAGAGAGAACGCGCGAGCTTGCGCTGGCTAAAAAAAGACGGTCCAAAAGAAAAGAGGCGGCACGCTGTGTTTTTTGTGATTGTGCGTCTATACTTCGTTTCAGCTTGGGTCCAGACCGCAGCCGATGCTACAAGCGCGAGCTCCGGGCTTCCAGCGTCCCGGCCAAGCACGCGCGCTCGTGCAGTACAGGCACTGTTCAGGGCCACACGCGCGTGCTTGTGGCATCGGTTGCGTCTGGACCCAAGCAGAAACGAAGTATAGACCTTTTCAATGTTTACAAAGTCACAGTCCAACGTGCGATCTTCACAGCCCAGCACGTGTGTGTTCGTCGCTTCGAAAGCGAGGAAAGCACGCGCCATACGAACAAACACTCAAGATGGCACCGGCCGCAGGCTCTCTTTTTGGAAAATCTATAATTGCGAATTGTTGTGAGTATGTTTATACAGCCGGAAGTTAGTCTGCCTTAGTGGGCGTCTGGTGTCTCAGGCGTAGATGAGCAATTTAGCCAGTGCGGTACAACCGCAAACCTGGGGTCTTTAACGTACACCACGCAGTAGTGATACACGACCGCACGCCGGTATGATGCTCATCCAGATCGAAACGGGCAGGGGCGGGGTAGGTTCTGCAGCGCGAGCTTTCGCTCCACGTGCTCCGAGCTGGTGTACGTGCGCTAGACCAGCACCTCGGCCACCGATCACCCCCCCCCCCCCCTTTGTGCGTCTAATTTTTAACAGGTATAAGTATTTGAAGATCGACGATGGACGTCGATCGTCTCGAGGTAATGTAACGTAATAACATTATATAAATGATAAACATATTGAAGGATTGAACGACTCAATTTTTCAATTCTTGGATTGTAAATATGGCGGTGGCCTATTGTACTTACTGTTGATGAAGAGCAATGCGAGGTGACGAGATAATGATTAAATGATGAATGGCTTACATGACGACGATGTTAGTCAGTGTCGAACCACAACGCACAGTGCCAGACTTGCCTCGAGTATCGTGCACCCAAAAAGACCTTCTTCACCCGGGGCAACAGAATATGGTAGAATCAATGAGGATGCTGCTTTACAACTGTACGTGGAACAGGAAATCCGCAATGTGCAGCAAGTGGGCACAGGCTATCGTTGCTACATGATGGATTATAGCAGCGATTCCGCATGGATTGACTACTTGGAACAAAATGGCCTCGTTGACGCAAAGTGTCCCTGTTCCTAAAAGATTCTTGAAGCCTGACTGAAACCGCAAAGGATTATGAGGGGCGAAAAATAAGAACAAGGAGCACCAGTGTGGAGTTGGTCCAAACCACCACCATAGCTTCTACTACCAAATACAAGGGCAGTTGCTATCAACAGCACAAAGAGAGTTTTGTGATTTCGTTATATTTACACTCAAGGGCATTGATATCCAACGTATTCCGGAGGGATGACACCTTCTTGTCAACCAACATAGAGCCTTTTCTGCACTCAAGTTTTGCATGGAAGGCCCGACTTCCGCTGAAATTCCTCACGTAGACCAGTTATTGTCCGACCGAATAAACTGCCATTACTCCTGATTCGGGAACCTCACTGCCGCGCCAGGCACGCGACGGAGGGGGTGTGGCTTCCGCAGTCTGACGAGCATTGCCGCAAGCGGCTGTGTAAGAGAGAATTGCCGTGCAGCTGGTCAAAGAACCTGGCGATTTTCACCACGTTTCTTCCGGCAAGCTTCAAGAATGCTTTTTTGTTTCGGTCATCACCGCCACCGCTGGTGATGGTATGGGTGCACTAATGTAATGCCTACGCCTGGGGGGGTGGGGGTTTCTTAAAAACTTGTTTATTTTATTTGCCAAAGATTTGGCGCGTTATCAGAGAAAAGCATTTTCGGTAGGGCAGCAGGGCAAAGAGAGCGTGAACGTCAATGACACGTTTGCACAAGCGCAGGTGAATACCGCACCAACCACTTAGAGTACGCATCAACCATGACTCAGCAGATGCGGATACGTTTCGCCACCCAATGACCTGAAGTAGTGGATCGCTTTCATGTCTGGCGATGGCGCTGGACTTCGAGAAGCCTTCTGACTCTTCCACAAAGTTAGCCCAGGCGCGCACCGTCGGCGGTACCGAAACGTCGATGCCCGTGCCACGCCGACACTGACGCTTACCATTCGCTGAGAAGAAACTTGCTTGTTCGTCTGCCACGAGTCGTCCGATATCGGGATTACCGCTACTCATCTCCTGACAAAACAGGTCACGTTGTCCGCGTGTCCATAGTTAGCTATCACGCGAACTTATAAATTTCATACGCTCATAATTCTGCCGTCGCTAAACGCCCGTCCATAGCGTCTTCATTGCAGCTAAACGTCTTCCTACGGTCGGTTTTCATCATACTCCTCTCAAGCGCCACAAGACGAAAATGCGGTCAAAATAGTGCAATGGTACGCATTTTCTGGAATTATAATGTGGCACCCCATAACATCTTCCATCCGCAACAATATTTTCGTTGCGTCACTTTTCACGCGCTATACAGATAGGAAAACAAACCGCGAAGTAAAGCCATTGACGTCCGCTTCCACCGGTGTCTTTGGAAGATTGAGTCTACTGATGTGCATTCCTGCAGAAGAATTTTTCACTGAAAGAATATTGACACGTCAATCAACAATAGACTGATTCACCAAGCGTTCCCCACGCATGTGACGCCGCTAACTGTAGTTCGTAGGAGGTAGTCGCCAGTCACTATAGACTTATGCCGCCTCGTGTTCTGCCTGCGGAGACTTGCGCAGGGTTACTGCAGCAACAGCAGCATCGCCAGCCCCACGATGGCGTCGGCAGCGGTGGCGTACTCAAACTAGCTGGTGAAATCGGTCTATTGATTCCTTCTGGTAAGACGACAGGAAGCTCGTAACAAATCCGCCGAACTGCACCTCCCTATATCAGGAGAACACGAGTACCTAAAGCCTGATATTCTCAAAAAGTATTGCCATGCGTTTATAATACGCTACTGGAGTCATTGTTACACTGGGCGAAAGTGCGCGAGTACAACATGAGGGGAACGTGAAGTGCCTGACCATCCCACCGTGAGGCCAATGCCGCCTACCCCACGGTGTCACATTTATTACGGAACCAATCACCAGACCGCATGCTGCCGCAACGCGCCCATACACGGTCACCTTGTTTCTCAATCCAGTTTTTTCTAACGAAACCGGAGGAAGAGAC
>JAZHYW010036486.1:0-10642 GCA_037355805.1 Ixodes ricinus
TTATACATGTTCAGTGTTGTGTTGGCGTTTACCACAACCGCCTGTGATGCGTCGCCAGACCTTTGAAGGTTTACCACACTCTCAAAACAAAACAAAAAAAAATGTATTCTTACATTCTTTGTCCCATATACGACACCCCAAAACTTCAGTTCGACGTACGGCGCGCTGACGTCGAACAGGCGGCCCCAACGTTTACGAGAGGTTTGAGAACGGAGAGATATACCTCATTAAACAGCTAAAGTACGTGTCAAAGACTACACAAAAAAAAACTCTAAAGTTTTGCCGTTGGGCAAAAAAATATATTACTTTTTGTAGTCAGTAGCAGGTTCATTAGCTATTTTAATAAGTTGTACCACTCGGCTATCAAGCCGCCTGTAAGTTGGTACCGTCGGTTCGACGTCAACGCGCGGTACGTCGAATTAAAACTTTGGGGTGTCGTATATCAAACAAGGGGTTCTGCTGAGACTCCAACATTGCTTAGAATTGATAAGTAAACCGATGCGAGTTAGTGCGCTTTTTGATCATTTCCGAAACGCAAAACTTACGGTGTTCTCTAGAAAGAAAACAATAACTGCTGAAACGTGAAACGCCCGGTGTCCTCTATACTTCGTTTCACCTTATGTTGGACCGCAGCGAAGGCTAGAAGCGCGAGCTCATGGCGTTGGCAGCTGCCCTTGCTGCACGAGAGCTTGTGCCGCCGAGATGTGCCCTAGGATAAGGAGCTCGCGCTTGTCGCCTTTCCTGCGGTACAACACAAGGTGTAACAGACTATGGATCATTATGGGCGCGTGTGCACTCATGAACATGGAGTGCCACTGGCGGACAGCTAGAGTTGCGAATTCTCCACTCCTGCTGAATAGCTACGTAATGTTGTAGGGATCAGTGGCACAGTGTGTTAACGCACCTCAGCTCGGAGAGCGTGGAGCGCGTGGAGAGAAAGCTCGCGTTGCAGAACCCAGGGGTCCTTGTTCAATCCTCACCCCACCCGTTTCGATCTGGGTGAGCATCGTATACTAGCGACGAGATGTTTTGGTGGCGCCCTCCTATGGTTCCCCCTTGTGATGTCATTACCTTGCAAACAACAAGTTCGATGGTGTTTGTAAATAGCATGGTGGAAGCTTGAAATCATTGCGCTCTTAAAGGAACACTGCCAACACCTTCAAAATTACAGTTCTTTCATTCCTCTTATTTCCGTCGATGATAAATCCCCTTTCCGACGTCAAAGTCAGCGTTCGGCAAATCGTGGAAGGCCGACCACAGCGACGCTTTCGGTCGCGCACGTCGCCAATACGGCGTGCTGTCGTGTATCACTACTGCGTGGTGCACGTCAAAGAACCCAGGCTAGCGGTTCTACTGCACTGGCTAAATTTCTCATCTACAGCTGAGAGACAAGTCGCCCCGTGGAGGCAGACTAACTTCCGGATGTCTAAACATACGTACAACACAATTATTTACGTAATGCTGTGTCCTCGCCACAAAAGTAGTTTTGACCAGGACCTCGAAGGGCATGGTTCTGACCAGTGTTGTACACGTTCCTCAAAAGAGGAACGGAAGCTTGTTCCTTATTCCTTTTGATTTTTGGAACTCGTTTCCGTTACAAGTTTCATATCTGAGAAGAAACTCGTTTCCATCGAAGTTTAAAATATGGAACGTGTCGTTAGATATACGTTACATGTTTGTATTTGGCTAATTGCCATATTAAGTTAGATCAAACAAACTTTTTTTTAACCTCACCCATTAAATGGCAAAGTACAAATTTGAATGCCGTGATGGAAGGACACCAGGAGAAGAAGACAAGCGGAAGCAAGGTTTCATTTTTTGATATATTCACTCTTAACAATCTCAGCGCTTTGCCATATTCATGCTTGTGGGGATCCTGGGTTCAATCCCCACCCCTGCCTGTTTCGATCTGGATGAGCATCGTACCGGCGTGCGGTCGTGTATCACTACTGCGTGGTGCACGTTAAAGACCCCAGGCTAGCGGTTGTACTGCACTGGATAAATTTCTCATCTACAGTGGGTAAGAATGTCGCCATGTTCTGGCAGACTAAACTCCTGCTGTATAAACATCTAACGACTATTTTTATGTGTTCTCTGTTTCTTTCTCTTTGTCCTCGTGTCTTTGTGCGCGATTTTTTTATCGTGTTCAGAATTGCTACAGACGCGAGCTCATAAGCGCAGGCAACTGCTCCCTTTGCACAAGAATTGGTGCAACCGGGCTGCGTTCCACAGAAAGCTCGCACATCGAGAAACAAGAGAACGGCCAAATGTGTCAATTTCAGAAGAAAAAAAAAATGCCACACTGTTTCGAAGCGCCACCACACACGATTGATTGCATTCATGTACAGGTCTGGAAGACGATCTCATCGTCATCTGCATGTTCAGAATCACACTAACCAAGAGTGGGGTTGCACCTTAAATGTGACTATACTTCCGCTATTTGTTTAAACAACGCGGTAGTTTCATGGATAGATTTGATTTAATCGCGGGGCCCTCTACCCACCCATTTAGGAAGTCCGCCACGTCTGAAAGGTTGGTGCTTTTGCTCTGGTATCTACGTTAACGCTTCCCATGGCTCTACTGGACAGCCAATTCGTGCGATCAGGAAGAAAACCGATGGATGGGCTGGGGGCGTGGGAATAGGAGCAGCCGTGTGTAGAGTACGAGCGTGGATAAGTCTATACCCCGTTCACCCTAAGCTGAGACTACAGTGGAAGCCACGTCCTCGTTAGATCAGTCACACGCTTTTCTTTCGCCACGTCATCAAGCCCTGGCCCATACCCAGGTGCAGAGAACCGGGTCAAGTGACGAAAGGGAGGCGGCTGATTGGTTCGGCGGGCACGTAGCTTTCAACGTAGTCTCAGCATAGAACGAAGTATATAATAAGACCTTTTAACTACGTGGTTGCAATCATGAGTTTCATAGACTCTATAATGTAACTATCGGGGAAAGTTCTGTCAGAATTACGTTAATGTTACCCGGTCGCCAGATGTAAGTTATCAACATTTTGAAATCGATTATAGTAATTATCAGAGCTCTAAAGTAGGCGCATTTCATGCCGTTGTTGAATGTTCGTGTCCTCGGCCCTTTTTGCTCGGAAACAACCGTTATGTTCGTAAGTTACTGGCCGCGTTTAATTCTCCCGAAAGCGTGCGGGGCCCGCAAATGTCACCCCGCATAGCCGACAAGCTCACTGATGTGTCACAGGCTCCTGATTGCGCCGCAACTAAAAAAAGAAAGAAAGAAACACGGCGTTCCCCATGCCAGACGCTCCACAGTCCTCTCCTTATGTCATGCGCGGACAGAAACAAAACAAGCTTGCAAACCCTAATTTCTCCATTGTCAGGACCGGAAGACAGTGAGTAGAAAGGGCAAATATTTTCGCGGCACCGGGAAAACTGTTTGGAGACTAGAAACTCGCTCAAGCTTTGGGGCGCCGAACAAGCAGGAATAATTAACTTGCTTCGTTTTTCCTTGTGCACTTCAACGAAACTCTTGGAAAGCTCCTTCGGCCGAGAATATGCTAATCGTTGTCGCTTTTCAGCGCAGTAGGGGCGCTGGGGGATGGAGGAAAGGAAGGAAAAAGAGGCCCGTGTCAGGCTGGGCGTAAGGCGAAGAAGAAAAGTATAGTTGCTCCGTAAAGGAACTCCGTAATAAAAATAACCAAATGGCTCAGATGTATGTTGAGTTGACCACTTACAACTACAGCTAATTTAATCCCTCGTAAAGCGAATCTGGTCCAAGTTTATTTTGTTCAACCACAGCTAACTGAATCTGGGTAGGCCTATTATTTAGGCATGAAAGCATTCATTCGTGCTTTTTCAAGAGTCGTGAGCAGCTTAGAAAAGTCCGCATCTTAGTGCATTGGACGTGGCTTATCGCATCAAATCAATATATAATTTTTCAATTACGAGCCCAAGCCTCACTAAGTTAAATGCAATTTAACTGATCGACGAATCACTCCGCTCTTCTGAATCTTTTCACTTTCCGCATGCTATACTTTTACTACGCACCAAGAAAAGAAGATATCGACAACACTAAACATTATTTTCATAGATTCACACAAACAAACGTGTCTTGTCATCAAGTTAAACGTGGTACAGAGTTACAAAATAAACCGGGCTAACATGTAGCTGGTAATTTAAGAAATAAAAAAGTCAGTGTGAAGTGGCATTCTAGGAGACGTTTTAATCAAAATATTGTTGTATGCGCCAATTATTGACTGCTACTGTGTATTCCTTCAACATTAACTACAGCACTCTGTTTTAAGTGTTCGATACTTCTTTTGTGCTACTAATGTTCTTGATAATCGATGTTATATTATTTGATAATATATTCAAGCGTTTCTTCCCAAGCAGCACGTGCACCGATAGTGGCTCAATATTGGTAAATAATATCATCAATATTGGCCCATATGGGAAAGTGCAACGTGGCGTTATATTGGCGCTATATTCTGTACCCATTTTGGCCTTTGCTATGGACCCAATATTGACCAATATTTGTGCACATTTTCCAGCCGATATTTGCTACAAGAACTTCCCCAATATTAACCAATATTGGAGCAAATTTTCTTTCCAATATTGGCTGCACGATCTTCCCCAATGTTGACCGCTATTAGTACACATTTTCTAGCCAATATTGGCTGCGCGAATTTCCCCAATGTTAACCAATATTGGGTCACATTTTCTAGCCCAATGTTGGCTACACCCATTTCCCCAATATTGTACTATATTGGTTTGCCTATCTAGCCAATTTTGGCTACACTACATTCCCCAGTATTGCCTCATATTGGTTCTCCTCTTCTAGCCCATATTGGCGGCGTGAACCTCCTCGATATCGACATATATTGATCACATTCTCCTAAAAAATATCGGGCATCCACCTTTGCCTCATATCAACCGAAATTGGGTAATTGTTGTTACCATGCTGACACCAAGAACAGTTCTAGTTAATGTAAATCAATAAATAGAACACATTTTTTTTACTTTCACTTTATTATTATTTAGAAACACAGAAGGCAGGCAGGCAGGCCCTTCGCTCTTCGACACTTGGCACAGGGGCTTCGGCCCTGCCCGCTTGGCTTTGCGGTTGTCCCACTTGTCCATGTGTCTGCCCCGCTTGGCCTTGCACTTGCCCCTAAACCTTGGGCCGGCCCAGCTTGGGTGGTGCCTAACGCCGACCACCCTCCCGGTCCGCGGCAACAGACGGGCGGCTTTTTCGATGTCAACGTCGTCGACGCTTTGTATGTACTTCGTACGCTTTGTATGTTCGGGTGGGCTAGCGCACACCAGCTCGGAGCACGTGGAGCGAAAGCTCGCACTGGAGAATCCAGTTATCCTGGGCTTAATCCCTACCCCTGCCCGTTTCGATCTGGATGAGCATCGTACCGGCGTGCGGTCGTGTATCACTACTGCGTGGTGCACGTTAAAGACCCCAGGCTAGCTGTAATTGTACTGCACTGGCTAAATTGCTCATCTACGGCTGATAAACAAGTCGCTCGTTCAGGCTGTATAAACCAACACACACTACGATTCCTTCGCCCTAGTGCCACTAAATTAGCTATTCAGAGTAACGACACTTGCCCATATTGTGGCTTAAAATCATGGTTGCCAGTTATCTGAAGCTTTATTCGATATCACAGAAAACGCTTTCCCGTCCTCCACAAATGTTTAAACAGTTCGCGGCAGAGCAAAGCAATATTACACGAGCTTCCTAACACCGAAAATAATGCTGAGGAAGTCGCACTTTTGAATCATGACGATCGGCAGTTGCGTCTGCTCTGCACAAGCACCAAAATGGCGGCGCCCACAACAATGTCGGGGAACATAGTGCCGATCAACGTTACTGGAGCAAGCTCAGTTTCACAGCTCCGCCTGCGATGTGGGTTCAGTGGCGGTCAAGAGAACTAGCAGCGCTGCAGTCGAGTCTTACTTCCGGATTGTCTAGCCTGCCAAGTTTGAATAGCAATAGTTGAGCTTGGGCGAGTTGGTGATTCAAACTAACACTTCACAAAGCAAAGCAATAGACGCACAAAATTTTTTTTTCAAACACTCAAAGAAAGAATTTTTACACTGCGCTGACTCTCAACTCCGTGGTGTGCTACACTTCATCTTCATCATCTTTTTTTGCTATTATACACATAGACGTTAAAAAAAAACACGGAAGAAAAGAAAAAGAAAAGGAAGCTCTCAACGCGGTGGTAGCCGACGAGACGACGCGCGAGACAGGGAAGTTAGATCCGACTGCAGCGCCGCTGGTTCTCGTGGCCGCCACCTGGGCCACTTGCCTCCGCAGGCTAGAATAGGGAGCTGGCGAAACTGAGCTTGCTCCAGTAACGTTGGTGCCGATACTCTAAGCGCAGCTCATTTAGTGGTTGTAGTTTGCCCGTTTGGCGGGCTGATAGTGTAGCGAACGCCATCGAGCGCACGCGCCACGAAAAGGCGCCCGGCTTTCAATACTCGCTTTCGCTTTAGGCGCAAGCCGAGCCGAAGCTACACGCACGAGCATGTGACACTGAACTGCGCTTGCACTGCACGAGCGCGCGTGCTTGGCAGGGACGCTAAAGCCAGAAGCTCGCTCTTGTAGCTTCTGCTACGCTCGCACTTAAAGTGATTGCGGCAGCTTATGCAACCGCAATGTTTACCGTTTTGACCTTATGATGTACCGCAGGAAAGGCACTAGCGAGTTTCTTGCTCTGGAGCACATCTCGTGCGGCTCAGCTCTGTGACTTAAGAGCGGCTGCCAACGCTACGACTTCGCGCTCTAGCCGTTCGCTGCGGTACAGCATCAGGTGCAACCGCAATGTTTACCAAGAAACGCACGCCGGGAGCGTTACGTGTTTATCATCGTTCGCGCGTGCCTTACCATCTATAATGTGGTTTTGACACTTGTGCTGTGGTTTGCTTATTGAAACAAGTGTCAAAACACACAATGAAGATAAGGAGCACGCGAACGGTAATTAGGCGCGCGCTGGTTTTCTGTCGACTACAAGCTTCGGCGGCTGCACGAGCGCTCGTGCAGCGAGTGCTCCAGTCAAGACAGTCAAGGCTAGCCGCTCGCGCTTGCACAGCCTTCGCAGTTAGTTCGTGCTAAGGTGAGACGAAATATAACACCTTTCCAATGTTTACAAAATCACAGTCCAGCGTGGGAACATCCCAGCTCAGCACGCGCATATGGTTATAGCTTCGAAAGCGATACACACACGCCCCATACGCACGAGCTCGGAAAATGACACCGAACATAAGCCCGTTTCTGGCGGTCTACTGTATTAGCGGCTGAGATGTTTTGGCGGCGCCTTCCTATGGTTCCCTTGTGACGTCATTACCTTGCGACAGCAAGTTCGACGGTGTTGTGTAAATAGCACGGTGGAAGCTTGAAATCATGCCTCGCAAAGGAACACTGCCAACACCGTCAACATTAGCAGTTCTTTCATTCCTCTACTCCGTCGATGATAAATCCTTTCACGACGTCATAGTCAGCGTTCGGCCAATCGTGGCAGGCCGACCACAGCGACGTTTTTGGTCGCGCACGGGGCTAATACATCTTGGCGTTGCTAGCGGGAGCTCGTGCGGGAACTTCGAGACGTATGTATTGAGCGCGCTCCCGCTAGGCTCGCAATCTGCAGCGTTTAAGATCTAATAAAACTCAATTCCCTTAATTGCAATGTACAACATGATTAAGGTACTTTCACAGTTTGCGGATTAACACTCAGCTTAAAAAAAACGGGCGCGCGTGTGACCCAGTTATGAGATCTTATACGGCGGGTTCACTCATGCGCAGCAATAAAGCAGGTTGAACCGAAATAAATTTAAAGAGACTGCGTTTCTTCATCCCGGTTCAAGTTAAAAAGCTGTCTTCCCATACTACCTTTCATCGGAAGTGCAAGTGGAGCGGAAGCCACAATCGCGAGGCGGTCGTCTTGAACACGATCTACTGTAATCCTGACCTGCCCACAGAAGAATGTGCCAGCGCGCACCTTGTACTACAAGGCCGCGAGCCGTAGCGTTTCGTCATGCTACGACTTCGCGGCGCTGCATCAAGGCTTTTTTGTTTCCCAGGGTATCCGCATATCAATCGAAGGCGCAAGGCGCGGCGTTCTCATCTGGTCCTGACCTGCTCTCCTCGCGGGCCTCGCAGGATCGAGTCGTCAGTCGGTGGTCGCGTGACAGATTCGTCACTAGAGTGCGGGTTGCCAGTAGACTGGCTATTAATGAGGGATCCGAGAACGCGCCTTATTTCAACGATGGCACAAGAGCAGTCGGGGCTAAAAAACGCCTTTGCGCTTCCGTGCCTAAGAAACACGCTCTTTGCTTCCAAGCACAGGCGTAGATTACGAGGGGGGGGGGGATGGCATCGGGGCTCGTGCCCCCCTGGTGAGATCCGGGGGCAGAGGGGCATGATCTTTACCGAGATGCTGTTTGCGTGCCATGTAACGAGCTTCTAGTAGTGGCATGTAAACAAAATAACGCCCACGTTGCCTTTATTGACAAAATACATGGGAAATGGAATCCCAGCGTGCTTTCGTTAGCTTCAATCTCCAGTTCTGGCGAGAAGGTAACGCGGCATCGATCACTTTGACGTCCGCTTGGTCTGCTTCCACAGCAGCCTGCCATTTTGCGATGTCCCACCAGAAAAAAAAAAAAGATAAATAAAACAACCGGAAGTTTATATAGAGGGCGCCTACTCCATCCGGAGCTGTTCCAAAAGTCCGTTTAGTAGCGACTCCGACGGAGTTACCCGAACCGGAGTCGTGGAGTCACAACTTAACGCGCCCAATGAAGCGATAGATGATTCAGTCGTCCGCGAAGAGCCGCATGCGCGAGAAAATATTAGTTGGCAAGTCGTTAATAAAATTAGAAAAAGTAATGGACCAAGAGCACTGCTGTTACAATGATAGCTGAAGAAGATATACCTACGCTGTAAAATGTACCCCCTAAACTAAACTACTGATAATTGCCGGTGCAAAAAAAATTGCGCGGAAAAGCACCCCCCCCCCCGAAGAATTTCTCAGCCTCCCCCCCCCCCCCCCGGGAAAATGGAAAGTCTACGCCGCTGCTTCCAAGCAAACATGAGAGCGATGCACCCTGCTCGTGCTACTGCTACTGCAGCTCTACTGGCGCTATGCTACGGTACTTATTCCAGAGAGAAGATATCACCAGCTGCGCGCCGTATAGACCGTGCGCTAGAAAGGCTGCGAACTGCGTTTGGGCCTCAAAAAGCCTTTACCGAGCGCCCCAGCAACGGCAAAGCGACGCACTTCATCGGTGGCAGCGTCTTCCACAGGAGCCATTCTGTGGGCAGGTCAGAATTACAGTAGGTCGTAGTCTTGAGCTGCTCTGCGAAACTCCACATATCAAGGAGGTTATAAGGGAAGCAGGAGGTGGCGTCCGTATTCTCCATACATGGAGCGAAGTGTACACGGAAGTAGGCGTGGCCACGAGTGCCTCTCGACCAATGGGGAAAGCTACGTCCAACGGGCACGATTGGGGCAAACAACCCTCGTTGCCATGGCATTTCCAGTGGCAACGCTGTTTGTTTGCCCCAATATTTCATGGCGGCGATGGCGGCGTGTCCGCTGAATCGATGTCGAACAGGCAGAGATTCGAGCCCAACTGCTGCCTGACGGCAGGAGAGTCGGCGTGTAGCGGACGCTCTCAACACCGCGCGACCGCGCTTGGAGCATCGTCTCGAACGAGCCAGTCGTAGCGGCTTTGAACAGCGCAATCGCGTGTCAGTCGTCGCGGCGCAACGAATCGCTGAGAATGGCATCGCGGGTTGAAGATGCCGTACAAACCCTCCCGTGTCAGAAGGTGTTGGTTCTCAATCCGCCGTGACGAGAATGCGGGTTCCCATCGGAACATCTTTTGGTGCGCCGATCGAATCAAAAGCCAGCCGCAGAAAGCGAGCACACCAAGCAGACCGCTGGCATGGAGCAGACAGCAGCCCGCAAGCCCACAACGACCGAGCGGAGAGCAGACGAGTGGGAGCCTGGTTGAATTTAGTTTGGATGAGAGCGCGTCCGTGCGCGAAGGCAGTTCCGGGATTGGGTGTGTTCTTCCGGCGCCGCTGGGCATGACGCCATGCCGTGGGTTCTGCCCTGTCAAACGTTCCTGAAATGCGAGCACACCAACTCATGTTTACAAACAAACCGGAGCGCCCCTAGCGGACGCCACCGACGCCGCGCATGCGCGATGGGGTGTGGGCAAGAAGCACGCCGTCGCCCATAAACAAACCATTGGAATGGGATGTTGTCGGCGTAGGTTTGAGCCCTCGCGCTCTTTTCGCGTTGGAATTGTTGCTTCTACGTCTTCCTGGCAATGTCTGACTACTTGAGCGGCCTCAGCGAAATTAACGACGCTCGTTACACTGCGAAACTTGGCGTGAATAATGTAACATGCGGCGATTGATTCCGCGTGGACGCCGCAGAATGGACGCTAAAGCCTCATTCACATGGTGATGATTCTGCTCGCTATTTTCAGTCAAGACGTCGCTAGGGCTGCAAAAGCCTGAACCGTAGCTGAGATGTCGACGTCGATACTGAAAATCGCAAGCAGAATCGGACCGAATGAATCAGGCATAACAAGTCGGTGATGGCCACTGGTAACATTTATCAAGATCTCCTTATATGTACTGTTTACACCAA
>JAZHYW010036488.1:0-33325 GCA_037355805.1 Ixodes ricinus
TGAAGCGCCATCTAGACGCTGCGCTTCGAAACGTACGTATCCCATAGAGTACAGTACAGTTACCAAAGCAGCCGTCCGGCGCGTCGAACGACGAAAGGCGAGTCGTGGTGAGTGAGGGGGGGGGGGTGCTGCTCGTGCACGGAGCGTCTATGAGCAGTTTCGTAACTGAGCGAATCTAACAACGTTGGCATTCGGACCATTCGTGTAAGACCGACCTTTTTTCTGTAGACTGATTGTTTTTTAGCACAGTACTCTCCAACAAAGTGTCATTCACAGTCCGAAAAAAAACCAGAAAACATCACTCGCCGCCTGTTAACAGACGTGAGAGAAAGTTGATCGTCTGCTACAAACCAACTGCCGCTGCGAGGTTAGATCGGACGCAGGCTGCAGTTGTGGTAGCCTGCTATTCCACGTTGGAGCCATTGACGACCCGTGCTTCTTTTACAAATCTCAATTTGTGCTGCCGTACGCAAGGTTACACTGACCGGTGGATGAAGGAGTTCTAAGGATAAACACATCGGAGGCCGCTATCCTGCCTTGTGTACGCTGGTGAAATGTGATCTTCAAAATAATGCCCCATTGCGAACTCGCGAACGGGTCAAAAATGTGTTCTGGATTAATTACGCGCAAGGTGTGGCACCACGTTCAATCAGTAGCCGAGGACGCTCTCGCTCTCACCTCGACCAAAATCGGACCTCCGGACTGTGTTTTATAACTAGCTCAATCTTACTCTCGGGTAATTTTTTCGTACCTTTCCAAAACATAGTTGCGCTAACTGATTCAGTACTGAACTCACGTTTTTAGAATCAGGCCATGGGCTTCAGAGATATAGACAGATCTCGCCAGTGGTATTCGCATTCACATCAAGAAAAGCAGTAAAATGAGTACTAATTTTCCTCTTCATAAGTTGAATTATGATATGTGTGGGTACACTTTAGATCAGATTTAGGTTTTTCTTTCAAGACGTATTTGTTTCAAACTATAAGAGCTTAGTTTCTTCCTTCAGCAACCTAATTTTCGAAAGAACTACTTCCCGCAGGGCATAAACAATGCGCAAAACTTATTTGTTATTTCTTTTTTTAATGTGACGAGTATGGATATTTTAAAAAAAGGCCTCCTGGCCGTTTTCATTTTAGTGTAAGTGCGTATGGCGCGTAACTTGCTTGCTTTCCGAAGCGACGGACATGCGCGTGCTGGGCTGAGATCGCACGCTGGGCTGAGCACTTGTATATATTGGAATGGTGTATAGTTTTGCTACGCTGCCGCTACCACAATCCAGAACCGTGTATACACCAAGTTGGTCGGTGCAATCGGAGGCGCGGGCAGAGCCAGGGCGTACACTAGACGCAGAAAGTGGGCTTGACATGCTCTTTTGGCCAACCAGAAGCCTAAAAGAATCCCCTAGCGGTGGTAGCGAGAAACTGTTTTAATCAAAGGTATATGTTGGTATGTGGTTTTAATAAGCGCGTAAATCTGAAGTGTAGTAACCCTTCATGATTGAAAATAGAGTGCACGTGATGTTTCGATTATGATCAGGCAGAAAGACGTAAGAAACGAATGCGCCGCTCAACCCTGTTTTGCTCGGACAGAGTGTGACCGCTCGGACGGCAAATTCCCGGCCCTCGGCGCTAGGCGTACGGATTATGTCGATCGGTTCGCTAGTCACACTCTTCCACCACAATTTTGGGTGACCGTGACCATATTTTCAGTCACAGAGAGGTACTCTGACGCACTAATTATGTTTGTTTCTTTTTTTTTTTAGTTTTTAGTTGAGTTTGAGACGTTGTCTGTTCCTTTTTTTTAGTTTTAGCTGAGTTCGAGATGTTGTCTGTCCCTTTTTTCTTCTTACTTCACGAGTTTCCGTTTTTCAAACCACAGTCTCAGGTATTCAATCATTATGTATAACTTACACCAGCTCGCCTGCACTTTAACCGTTTTTTCATTGATCATACCCGAAGCAGGACTAGTACCTTTCTCTCATATATACTCTCTCCCGTCGTCGTCATCGTCGCTGCTTGTTTGTCAAACCTATGTGGCACTGGAAAGGTTGGGACACACGATACATACTTTGTGGGACGATACATACTTTGCGGAGTTAAATACATTTCTTGGAATACCTCGCTCTGTCTTTTATATGGACAACAAGGACCTCAACTACTTTCTTGATCCTAAGCTTTACAGGATCACGTTAAATAACTTTTAATATAAATCTGGCCAGATTTTATTTCATAGTGAAAAATTGCAGTTTTGGATTTCTTCATAATTTTAGTGTTTTACCGACAGGCTACGGTGGTAAATCACGCTGACCAAAATTTTATTCAGAAACAGAAGTACGTATAGGTTCGGGCATAGCTCGAGTTTTGTCGGAGATTTTGTCTTGGCTTTTTGAATCTTCAACTGCATGGTCTAATTCAGAAATTGTCTTTAGAAGGAGTTATGTGGACGACATTCTGGTTCGCAAAAATGATCCTTTGTTTGTTTCTCTTTTTCTATTGATACTGTCAATCTCTCTGCGAGATGGCAACAGGAGTGGTACATCGAAACACTTTCATGCAGGGTGCAATTGCCGCGACAATAAAAAGCAAAAAAAAAGAATCTGAATATGTTGTAGCATTTACAACGTCAGGTGGTAGACTGTTTCAATTGATTATTGTGCAATGGAAGAGAGAACTTAAATGTATCATTTTTTATTTTTATGCGGCTTTATTGTTTTCCTATCTGTATATCGGGTAGACATGGGGAAAAAGCTATATATTTATCGTTCTTTATTCCAAGCTCGTCATTGGAAGGCAGGGGTGGCCAGGCTGACCCGGCCTTACAGCCACAAACAAAACCACGAAACTTCCAAGAGCCGCGGGGGGGGGGGGGGAGGGTGAAAGGCAATCTTTTGTTTAGAGCAATAAAAACTCGAAGTACTTTCAATCGATCAATAAAAAGCAGCTCAACTGTACATAAACAGTTCAACTGTACACGTAAAAACTCGAACTACTTTCAATTTTTCAGTCAAAAGCAGTTCAACTGTAAATACGGAAGTAGTAGCACAAGACTACCATACCGCAGCCTGTCTTTCGATTTAAAACGCGTTCCATTTTTCTTTTTGGGGAAAGTGTTCGTGTAACCAAGAGGGAGGCGGGGTAGGGGGGGGGGGTAGGGGAGGGAGCCGCGAGCCGCACTTAGCACGCAAAGAGCCGCATGCGGCTCGCGAGCCACAGCTTGGCCACCCCTGCAATAAGGTAAAAACATTTAAGGTGGTTTCTTCTCCTCGTTTTCTGTAGGGTTTCCAGGTCTGCCTCATTACAGTGTTTGGTTGGGGATACATATGAGGAGTACATACTATACACAACGCGCACTGCTAGTCTGTGAATTCTCTTAACTTCTGAAATACAAGATAAGGTATGTGGATCCCAAATGACGCTTCCATAATATAGAACTGGCCGAACAAGAGTTTTACACAGTAGTAGTTTCTAATCACAGGAGACCTGTCTCATATAAATACGGAAGAAACCCAGCTTACACACTGCTTTGCTAGATGTTTAATTGGCATTGTGGTGAAGGAAGGGGAAGAAGAAGTCAGTTCGCCTGAGACCGCCATCGTTCAGTCAACTATTACCCCATTAAATCAACCCTTCTCAAGTCTTACAGGTTGGTGGAGGTGCGAACAACTTCCTCGCCTCTCGCTAACATCCTGGAGCTCCACAGTGGCCGAACTGCGCGACTAACCATGCCCGAAGAAAATGGAAACGACACCGACCAACCCATCAAGCAGCGGACCACCCCTGCCCTTACTGTGAAACACCGCCAGCGGGATCCTCCAACATTCTCAGGAACTTCACATGAGGACGTCGATGTCTAGCTTAAGAACTATGAACGCGTGAGTCACAACAACAACTGGGACGATTCCTTCAAACTGGCCAATGACGTGTTTTTTTCTGAAAGCCACGGCGCTCCGTTGGTTCGACAACCACGAGGACACCATAAACTCATGGGATGGGTTCAAGGCCTCGTTTGCCGAAGCGTTCGGCAAACCAGATCATCGGAAAGAGCAGGCCAGGGACCAATTGCTCCGACGCTACCAAATTAAAGATGAGTCCTCTACCGCCTACACCTAGGATGTTCTACGCCCCTGCCGGCGAGTAGACCCCCAGATGATCAAGAACGACATGCTCCGTCATTCGCTGAAAGGACTGTCATACGAGCTTTTTTTCATCGTCGCCCCGAAATCTCCTGCAACCGTAACCATCCTTGTTGCAGAATGCAGGAAATGCAAAGAACTCGACGGCGCACAAATCTTAAAACGCCCTTTTGACCGTGTTCCCGAAGTGGCCCAAAGCACTCCAATGGACAACAGTTTGACTACCCTGATATGCACCATCATTCGCGAGGAGCTGCAAGAATGCAAGGCGCAGCTACGGACAGATCACGATGGTCTGCAGTCCCACGGAGAACTCCAAAGTCCCCGAACTACGATCCAGAACGAGATGTGTGCTGGATTGCACCCTTGACGACCGTGTCAACTGCTTACTCACCAGCGGCAGCCGCAGTCACCTCGCTCTGCGCCTACTAGACGTTCCCCACTACGCACCAGCCAGCGCAACGAAATTAACCGCGTCGCAGAACAGACATCTGGAGGACCGAGGACCAGCAACCTATACGCTAATATTGCCATACACCTGGCCAGATTCTGCGCTACTGCGGTCGGCGGCTGCATGACGCTGGCAACCACCGTTCTACATTCGGCCGTACTCTCCGCACTGACAGTCCTGACGACAGCGCCGTATTCCTGGAAAGCCGAACCACCGGCGGCCCTACGCTCACTCGCTTCCCCACACGCCGTGCACCGACCTATAAAGACAACGACGGTCCCTCCACCCGCCGCTCCCAGAGTCCCGTCTTCACATCCCACAACCGCCGTGGCCGATCCTTGTTCCCGTATCCAGTTCGTCACCGCTCTATATCACCCCACAACGACGCCGCCCCATCCACTTCACCGCCGTCAAACTGAAGAGAGCAGCCTGCATTGACACCGGAGGTCAGGCTGCACTTACTCGATATGCCGCAAGCCCTCCTGCCGTAACACCGTCAACGATTACAGTGCAAATCGGAGGACACAAATTTAACGCGTTAGTCGACACGGGAGCTTCAAAGTCGTGTTTATCAGAGTGTGTTCCCTCTCACTTGCATCGGGTGCTCACACCTCCAACCGTCGGACACTTGCTGTGTATGGGAAACGGTGACCTTCTTCAACCGCTTGGTTATTTTACCCTTCCTATACGCATTGGTCAAAGTAATCACACCGTAATATTTACAGTGCTCAGCAGCTGCACCGCCGACGTCATTCTAGGATGGGAATTTTTGTCGTCCGCTGACGCATTTATTAATTGTGCTAAGCGTGAACTTCACCTGACGGATTCTGACTATGCCCGCCCTCCCTCAATTCGACTCTCGCTGTTTTCCAACTTGAAGAGGATTTGGTCCTGCCACCAAAGACAGCCGTTGCAGCTGTCCTTATCCCAAGCAAGACTCTCGAAACATCCTTCGGTCTTATCGAGCCACTTGCCACTACTTTTGTCCAAAAATGTGTTGTAATTCCCTATTCTCTTGCATCAGTAACAAAAGGCAAACTTCATATATGGATCACTAATGCCTCGTCCCAGCCCCAAATCCTTCCTCGTCATAGCCGTATTGCTAACTTCAACGCCCATACAGAAGACAATTTCACGACGCTGTCTAACACCATATTAAGTCCTGCTCCCACGATCTCCACCGATTTCTCCCAACAAGTCGCAAGCATGATAGACTCGAACCTGGCGACACAAGAGCAGAGAAGTTTAGCTCAACTCCTTACGAGGTACTGTGACCAGAGTGTCGAACCGGAACCGAACCGAAAACCGGAACAGAACCGTTATTTTTAGCCGAACCGGAACTGAACCGAACCGAAATCTTCGCCACCATCTTAAAACTGAACCGGAACTGAACCGGGAAAAAGTATAGCGGTAACCAGTTCAAAACGGTTCACGGTATCTTTTTTATTACAAAATGAGTGTTTGAGAAGTAAAAATTGGCAGCTGCATTTCTATGTAGTGATCAAATTGTTATAAACCGAATTGCAATGTATAAGAAATTGTGGGTATTCGTGGCGCTTTTGTATCGGCACTAAGATTAAGCGTGTGTCACGTGGTAACGTGACGTCATGGTTTCAAGACATGCTGTCAAATAATGTCACGTCACGTGACCCCGTGGCGTACTCGCATTACTCACCGCGTCAAGTCGGCTTAAAGTCAGAACGTCAATTTCCCTCAACGTTTCGCCTGCTTTTTCCTCCCCGGCCTTCTTTTCTCTCGCCCTACCTTCTTGAGTTGCAACCAGAGTGTCGAACCGAATTTTTTATCGGTTCGGTTCCGGTTCGGGTTCACAGATTTCGGTTCGGCTCCGGTTCAGTTCCGGGGAGCGAAAAATAACGGTTCGAACCGGATTGAACCGGTTCGAAGCGGTTTGAACCGGTTCGAACCGGTTTGAACCGCTAAACTGAGAATATATTTTTCGCGTTCTTTTGGCAATAGCCACTTTTTCAAGAGTGAAACGAGTAACTATATAGCTTTTTATCATTTTTTTTATCATCATCATTTATCATATCCACTTTTTTCAGGTACCAAAAATAAATGGCGTTGTTGAATTTCGATAAAACAGTAAACTAAAAGCTAGATTAACATATATGACTCAAAATCTATTTCTTTTACCTCAGTCGCTCATATTTTACCTGACTCTAAAGGTTATCAGTCTGGTGGGTCGTCTAAAATGCGGGTGATTAGTAAACCTTTGCGTCGCAATATTAAGAGTCGAGACCTGCTGTGCTCTTGTACTTAGAAATTAATTAGTGCATACAATCATGAAATGGGCATGTTCTCGCCATATATATTCTGAAATCTAGATTATAAAATACGTTTCACAAAATATATGATGACGATGAAACTGAGCTTAAAGCAATAATATTTTCAAAATGTCAGGAAAGTTTTAGGACAAACCCTTTCAGTCTACTTTTCATAGAAACTCTGAGCGGCAAGCACAACGTTTGCTTTCCTGACCAATATTGTTTACACTCAGCGCCCTGATGCAGGCGAATAATAATGCAGAAAAGAGTGACCTTCGTATTCAGTTCGGATGTGACCTAAAAAGAGCGCATTGAAGTGCACCTTTTAGACATAGCTTGGCGCTTGATGTTTGTTCTTGACAAGATGCCGGTCAATTCAATTTGTAAATAAGCATCAGCCTTGCTAATTGGTGATTTGTTGTTAAATATAACAAATTGGTATTTCATAGTCTACTCGACATTACAGCTACTGAATTGGTCACTTTCTGACGGTCTGCGTGCGCAATCGTCATAGTTCTGCCACGCGCCACTGTGTATGTACTTGGTTTTCATCCATCCCACAGACCCATAAAATTGTTATTCATCAATTAAAAGAAGTAACAGACTTCTATATGTTTGAGGAGTTGAATATGCGTCAGGAACAGGAATTATTTAAATCAGCCTCAAAATGAAAAAAAAAATGCATAAGTTTCTCCCAAATTACTTTTACACGTGCCCCTCGAGGATCAAAATTGCCGGAAAATAACTTTATGCTGATAGGCCCTTTATTTATGTTGTCAAGTCTTCAGATAGTAAGAAAATATTCGTTATTGGCATCAATAAATTTAACTGTATGAAGTTCACATAACCGCTTCCGACCGACACGGGAGGACGATACTCGAAAATACGCCATCTGTTGAGTCTGCGGAACGTGCTTATTTGTTAGCTGTTTGGCAGTGTGAAACACCAGGTCGCGGGGTATGCCAAAAAGAACTGTGTGCCCACGTTATAGATGGGAAGGCAAATGCACGAAATGTGTAGAGAGAGAGATAATAAATTAAGTTCTTTTAAATAATGCCATACACAACGCCTTACTGCAAAAAGAACTATATAGGGATGCATGTTTTAAACGTAAACACGTTTGACGGAACTCCGTCTGGTTGGGTAAAAACGTTGAGAAATACAGACCTTCACAAACCAAGTCCTAAACATTTAGTGGCCCGACGTTTCAATAGGTCGGGCTCAATAGATCGACAGCCACTTAACCGTCGGCGTGTGTCAACGGTCTAGGGCACTTGAAGAAGAAAAAGTGAGTGAAGCAAACGACACATCGTAGATAGGGAAGATGCTGCTGCTCTCCACGTGCTAATAGTGACCCTTGATAAAAAAAAATCGGTTTTGAAACGTCGGACTCTTTACTGTTCAGGAATTGGTCGATTATGGTGCGTATTTATCTAGTAGAGATGCGTGTAATGATGTTCCTAATTACACATAAATATCGCTAAGAACTGACAATATATTTCTACTTTAAATCACATCAGGACATCGGACTCCACGAGCTCGAAACTTCGCAGAATACTGTATCGGGAGGCTAAAGTGATATTTGGTTTTAGTGGCACTTGTTTTGTGGCCTGATTTTACAACTCCGTGCTTTATCAGTCATGCGCGCTCTAACATTTTATGAGGCTGCAGCATATCATCGCGAGACTGCTATATATACTGCACAACTTTACAATTTGGACATCCCCTTTTGCTATACTTTGTTTTCGCTTAAAGAACCTCTGACACGCCAAAAAAAATGTTTTTTTTTATGCTAGGCGTTGAAATGGCATATCAGGACATTACAAAAAAAATTGTTTCACTATAGAGTTGGGTAGTTTTTTTTATAAAAAATAGAAATACGAGGCCCAATTCAAAGTTCCCGCCGTGCACTGTGACGTAACAGTGTACCGCAAGGTGTCGGAGCGGTCAGAAGGGAGGCATCGACCTACGTCACTAAAAGTGGGTTCACCGGAAGTCACGGGAGTTTCACTCCTCGTGCTCTCCGCGACCGTGCCTAAGATTTTTTTTTATTCTGCTCTTTGTACGAGGGATCGTAGAAAACGAAGTTTAAGTTCCATTAGCTTTTTACCGCTGCACCGTTGGTTAGCGGCGTGCTGTAAAATTTGAGGACAAAGAGTCAGTGGGTTGACGTGATGGAGGTCACTGATGAAAGCGTTGCGAGTACAAGCCAGTGTACGAGTGCATGCCACGTCAACCCGATAATACAGAGCTATACTAGGCGCAGAACAAGCTATCAAGTTTTGAAAACAAAAATTTATAACGCTCGCAGAAATTAGGATTGCTAGCATATGACACGCCCGATCGCATTGCTGAAGGTTCAGACACCAAGGTCGTTGAATCATCGGATACTCTCCAGGCTAAAGATGCCTGCCGTCTAAAGAATACGAACTGGTTTGTGTACAAGTACAAGTAAACGTCGAGCAGAAAGTACGTATTTTGTCTAGAACATGAGTAGAACTTGTTTACTAGGTGCACATGCGGCCGATGTATGTCTCTCGGAAATGCATGCAGTGTGATCTCTTCTTCAGTTGCTGAAATACTGGGACAGTCTCTCACACAGCACCTTCTAGACATTGTAGTTGATCCCGTCAATAGGCCTCCTGCGCTGAAGCTTTGAACACACTTTAGCGCCCTCGTTTTGGGTAGTACAAGCTCACCTGATTGAGCCTCGCCCTACTTATGGCACGTTGGTCGAGCTTTTTATTTCTGCCTGGTGCTGAAGAACGAAAAACACCTTTGGACGCCAAAAATCGGCCAGACTCGACGCCGCAAGACAATCAAAAGTGCCAAATTCATGACACCACCACTAGGGTACGCGTCTATTATCTCTGGGTGGTGACGTCAAACACCTGTGTCGCGACGCTTTCATTTTTCTTTTCTTTGTCATGTCTACTTTGGAACGCGTGAAACGGCATCTCTTGGCTCGCGCTTTTAGCGTCTTAGCTTTGACTAGAGCCACTAAATGAGCTGCGCTTAGAGTACCGGCACTCCGTTCCCCGACATTGTTGTGGGCGCCGCCATATTGGGGCTTGTGCAGAGCAGACGCAACTGCAGATCGTCATGATTCAAAAGTTTAACTTCCTCAGCATTTGATTCGGTGTAAAGAAGCACATGTAATATTGCTTTTCGGTGTCGCGGACTGTTTAAACTTTTATGGATAACGGAAAAGCGTTTCCTGTGATTTCAGATAAAGCTTCAGATAACTGGCAACCATGATTTTGAGCCACAATATGGCCAAGTGTCGTTACTCTGAAGCGTAGCTTATTTAGTGGCTCTAGCTTTGACGGCGTTCGAAGTTTTGTTGTTTCTTTGTATTTTCATCGTGATCTCGCGCTCTGCGCCAGAGCAGGCACGCTTCTGCATGCGTGACAGTTTGAGACGCTCAAGTTTGTACTACCCAAAACAAGGCCTAACAAGTCCCTTTTCGCAGCACCCCCTGGGCAACACAGGAGGCCCATTCACTGACTCTGCTTCTTCTACCTTTACAGCAACATTAAGCGTTGAAAAGGCAAATAAAAGAAACCTTGTCTGCTTCGATCGCTCGTGGAAGTGCGGAGAATAACAAAAATATAAAAAAATAATACACGCGCTCGCGGTAAGCATGAGGAGGGATACAACTCACCTGGCTACTGGCGATGCCTATACCTTCTGACCGCTCCGACACCTTGCGGTACACTGTTACGTCACAATGCACGGCGGGAACTTTGAATTAAGCCTCGTATTTCTATTTTTATAAAAAAACTACGTTCGCAACTCTATAGTGAAACAATTTTTTTGTTATGTCCTGATATGCCTTTTCAACGCCTAGCATGAAAAAAAAATATATTTTTTTTGGCGTGTCACAGAGCTTCTTGAAGGGGCATTGCAGAGGGACGAAGAAAACCAAATGCTGCTTCGAACGGCGTGCCTATCAGTGTCAAATATGAGGCGTTCAGTGGCGACATTAGTCTAGAGGCGTCGGATAATGATGACATAGAATTCTAGAGGTAGAACTGGCTAAATAGGCGCAAGGCACCCCTTGTGATCCTTTCATGCACGTGACTCTCACTCATATATTTGCTTGGAACACCCTTAAATTGGTGGGGCGCTCACATCTTCATAACTGGATGGGGGATCGGTGGCCGAGTGCAATAAAGGAAAAAAAGGATCGGTGGCCGAGTGGGCTAAAGCGCACACCCAACTCGACGTGCGTGGAGCGAAAGCTCGCGCTGCAGAACCCAGGGATCCTGGGTTCGAGCCCCACCCCTGCCCGTTTCGATCTGGATGAGCATCGTACCGGCGTGCGGTCGTGCACCACTACTGCGTGGTGCACATTAAAGACCCCAGGCTAGCGGTTGTACTGCACTGGCTAAAGCTCATCTACAGCGAGTGACTCGTCACAACTTTAAATGGCTGACCAACTACACGCTGTATAAATATCCCCACAACCCCAATTTTTTTAACTGGATGTTAATTTCCAACACTTAGGAAGATCACGCATGGTTGGTTCACGCTCTTGTCGTTTAGGTTCTCTATTGGCTCAGACCAATAACTTCATGAACAAAAGAAAATGCGCTCAAAATTTTGAACCGCTTTCAGCTATTATGTTCAAAATACGCTGAGATTTCTTGTTTATTTTATGTTTTACGTGTTGCTAGAGTCCCAGCGGAAGCAATGCAAATTTATAAAAATGGCCAGAAACGCTTTGCATGGCCCCTTCAAGTCCAGACGAAGCCTATGCTACGAACAAACACTAAGAGTTTGACTTGATACAAAGATAAAGTGTCGCGAGAATTACACGAGGCATATGAAATTAGGACCAGGGAGAAGAAATGTGGCTATTCTCATCTTTAATTGAAGACGACCCAATACGAATGTTTGGCGATGCTGATTGTCAAGAACCCGAGCACTCGGCTCAGGCTCATGACAACCAAGTACGTCACGGTGTCGCACGACTCGCGGTGAAAAGTCGTGATGGCTAATGCCCCTGAATAAAAAAGGTAGCGACATCTTTTTCCTCCTCCTCTGACGCGCACACCTTTTATCTTTATGTTTAGCTTTTTAGACCCGCTCGTCGACTGTAGCGCCGCCTGGTTTGGACCCAGATATACTCCGTTTCACCTTATGTTGTACCGCAGCGAAAGCTGGAAGCGCGAGATCATAGCGTTGACAGCTTGACATCCGTGAAATCGTCCGGGAAGAAATCCGCAAGATGCTCCCCGCTGCGGATCGCCCGTCCTCAATTTCGCTCGCCGAGGTCGTCCGAGAGGAGGTTCACCGAGCCTTCCAACCTGAAGTTCCGATCAACACGACGACGCCAAAGGAACCGACTTTGAGCTACGCCGCCATGGCCCGACGTCCACCGCAAGCCAACCGCCAGGCCACGGCGCCACCCCGACGAGACCCTCCGAGACCGCAGTATCCTCGACGCCAGGAAGGACAAGTCCAGGACGTCCGCCCGGAGCGACCCTCGCCGAGGAAGACCGACGTGTGGAGAACGGCCGATCGACGCCCGTTGTGCTTCCACTGCGGGGAGGCCGACCATATCTACCGCCGTTGTCCCTACCGGCAAATGGGGCTGCGTGGGTTCCACCCGAACGATCCACGCCCGAGGTACGGCGAACGCCCTCATGACATCGAGGAGTACCTCCGACGCTCGAACCCCTCAGCGCCGTCTCTCCGCCGTGAGTCCCGCTCACCATCGCCACGACGTTCAGCGTCTCCAGCTCCCCGACTTCGCCGAGAGAGCCTCTCTCCCCTGCGTCGCCGGGAAACTAAGTGCGGCAACGCCTGGAGGTGGCGTTGCCGAAAACGACCGAAGCAAAGAGCCTCCAAGAACGCCGGAGCGCTCCCACTCGCCCGACGCCCCGCATCGCAACGACGACCCTGCAACGGTGTCCAACAACCTAAACGTTGTTATCGACGGTCACGACGCGATCGGCACTCGTCGACACCGGAGCAGACTACTCTGTTTTGAGTGGGAGACTCTCTCGCCGCCTTCGAAAAGTGACAACGCCGTGGGATGGACCTCAAATACGAACCGCCGGAGGACACCTCATCACACCAGTCGGGAGATGCACTGCTCGCGTCGAGATCCACGGTGAGACGTGCCCTGTGAAGTTCGTCGTTCTGCAAGACTGTTCGAGGGACGTTATCCTCAGAATGGACTTTCTCTGCGAGTATGGCGCCGTCATCGACCTCGGGGCAAACCAGCTGACGCTGCGAAAGCCTGTTTTGCCGCCGGTGGAGACCAACACGACGTCAACCGCGATCCGAGTTATCGCCGACCATGTGAACCTACCGCCGCGGTCGAGTGTTCTCGCCACCGTCATAACCGACGCAGCCATGCACGGTGAAGCTCTTCTGGAAGGCAGCGTCCAACTGCTCCTTGAGAAAGGAATTGGCGTCGCACGAGGCGTAACGGATCTCCAAGAAGGACGTACAACTGTTCTTGTGACAAACTTCCGAGAGGAGCCGCAGCACCTAACGAAGGGCACCACCGTGGGCCACATCGAGGAGCTTCAGGCGCCAGCCGTGGTCACCGCAATCTCCGAAGAAACCTCGTCGTCACAGCAGAACGGCACGTCGCCGCCGCCGCTCGACATCGACCCCGAGCTCCCAGCTCCTAAGCGCCGGCAACTGGTTGATCTCCTCGCCGAATACAGTGACTGTTTTGCCACGTCGTCGAAAGTTCGCCAAACACCAATGGCGAAACATCGCATTATTACCGACAACGACGCGCTCCCTGTCCACCAGTCGCCGTATCGAGTCTCCTTAAAGGAAAGGAAGGTGATTCAAGATCAAGTCCAGGAAATGCTCGACGACGACATCATTCAACCCTCAAGAAGTCCATGGGCGTCCCCAGTCGTCCTTGTAAAGAAGGACGGAACCCTGCGGTTCTGCGTGGACTATCGTCGACTGAACGCTGTGACGAAGAAGGACGTCTATCCGCTGCCCCGCATCGACGATACGTTAGACCGACTGCGCCACTCCCGATATTTTTCGTCGATGGACCTGAAGAGTGGTTACTGGCAGATTGAAGTCGACGAACGCGACCGGGAGAAAACTGCCTTCGTCACTCCCGACGGACTGTACGAATTCAAAGTGATGCCGTTCGGACTTTGTACAGCACCAGCCACCTTCCAGCGTGTCATGGACACCGTGCTGGCAGGTCTGAAATGGCAGAGCTGCCTCGTCTACCTCGACGATGTCGTGGTATTTTCATGGGATTTCGACGAACACCTGAGACGACTTCAAGCCGTGCTTCAAGCCATCAAGACCGCCGGCCTGTCACTCAAGCCAACAAAGTGTCGGTTCGCCTATGGTGAACTTAAGTTCCTTGGCCACGTCGTGAACAACAAAGGTGTTCTCCCTGACCCCGAGAAGACCCGCGCCGTAGCTGCATTTACGCCGCCGTCTGACAAGAAGGCCGTGAGAAGATTCCTCGGACTCTGTGCCTACTACAGACGATTTGTTCGGGACTTCGCCAAGCTGTCCGCACCGCTGACGCACCTCACGAAGGACGCCGTAAAGTTCGAATGGACAGAAGAACACCAGCGGTCATTCGATGAGCTGAAACGAAGACTCCAGACGGCCCCGATTCTTGGCCATTTCGACCAGTTCGCTGATACAGAGATCCACACGGACGCCAGGAACACCGGACTTGGCGCGGTGCTAGTTCAAAGCCAGGACGGGGCAGAGCGAGTCATCGCATACGCGAGTCGGACGCTGTCTAAGGCGGAGAGGAACTACTCAACAACTGAAAAGGAGTGCCTTGCTGTCGTCTGGGCAATAACAAAGTTTCGCCCATATTTGTATGGAAGTCCTTTTCGCGTGGTCACGGACCACCACTCGCTCTGCTGGCTCGCGAATCTGAAAGACCCCTCCGGACGCCTCGCCCGGTGGAGCCTACGACTGCAGGAGTTCGACATGACCGTTGTGTACAAGTCCGGCCGGAAGCACAATGACGCCGACTGCCTGTCAAGAGCTCCTGTCGAGGCCGGTCCTGCCTGTATCGAAGACGACGACGATGAGTGTTTCCTCGGCGCTTTGGACGCCAGCGACATGGCAGCACTCCAACGAGACGACCCTGAACTGCGAGCGCTCATCGAGCACTTAGAGGGACAAGCGAGTACGGTTCCCCGTGCTTTCTTAAGAATCCTGCATACCTTCTCCATGCGGCAAGGAGTGCTGTACAAGGAGAACTTCGTCAACAACAACACAGCATGGCTGTTGGTTATTCCTGCCAGCCTTCGAGACGAAATCTTCCAAGGATGCCATGACGACCCAACGGCTGGACACCTTGGCTACAGCAGGACGCTCGCCAGGATTCGAGAAAAGTACTACTGGCCGAGGCTACCGAAGACCGTTCACCTCTACATTCGATCATGCCACGAGCGTCAGCGACGCAAAAACCGACGAAGCCGTCAGACTTCTGCATCGATTCTCCCCGTCCAGCCGTTCCACAGATCGAAGGATTTACTTGGCCTTTGCCATCAACGTCGGAAACTGCTGATAATCGTCGCCACAGATTATCTCACACGGTACGCCGAGACGAAAGCCCTTCCATCAGGTACGGCTGTAGAAGTCGCCAAGTTTTTCATCGAGTCCATTGTCCTCCGGCACGGTGCCCCGAAGTCCTCATTACAGACCGTGGATCATCGTTCATGGCCCAGCTGACGCAAGAGATCCTTCGTCTCAGTGGCACCGGCCACCGTCGAACCACTGCGTACCATCCGCAGACAAATGGACTAACAGAACGGCTAAACAAAACTATCGCCGACATGGTCTCCATGTATGTCGACGTAGAGCACAAGACTTGGGACGAGGTATTACCCTACGTCACGTTTGCTTACAACACGGCGGTGCAAGAGACGACAGGAGTAACCCTGTTTCAGCTGGTGCATGGCAGAAAAGTAACGACCATGCTCGACGCAATGCTACCCCACGAACCAGCTGACGATGGAATCCCCGACGCCCAGGTGGTTGCTCAACGAGCCGACGAAGTTCGCCAGCTCGCCCGACTCCGAATTCAAGATCAACAACGTGTCGACGCTACCCGGTACAACCTTCGCCGGATCGACGTTCGCTTCAAGCCCGGAGACCGTGTGTGGGTTTGGACCCCGATACGACGACGCGGTCTAAGCGAGAAACTCCTGAAAGCGCTACTTCGGACCCTACAAAGTGCTTCGCCGACTCGGGGATCTGAACTACGAGGTGATGCCCGACGGAACACGGACTTCGTCACGCCGCCCTCCACGACCGGAAGTCGTCCACGTCGTGCGCCTCAAGCCGTACTACGCGCGATAAGACTGTGAACTGTGATCTTGTGCAACGCTTGATAGGATTGTGCTTTGCCAGCTTCCGTATTTTCCCATTCTTTTGTTTGTCTTGCTCTGTTTTGTTGCCTTTTCATGTGGCATCGAGACGATGCCTTTTTAAAGGGGGCAAGTAGTGCCACGTTCGTCGGCTAGCGGGCGCGTGCGCGGCCGAGGGATTCTTCTTCTAGCTTTCGAGCAGTACGGTCGCAAGAATCATGAACTCCGTCGGAGCGGCTAGAGCTCCTCGATGGCCGTGGAACTTCTGTGTTTTGTGCTTCATCGTCATCTACTGAAGACTACAAGGTAGTTTTACCTTCGATGCCATCCGGGGAAACCTTTATGAACTCTGTCATTTTTCACTGCGACCTGAAGGGACGGCCCTACCGCATCGAAGATTTCCGCCAAGAACTGATGCGGCCCGCCGCCTTGCCGGACATTGTCTCGCTGGGCGCGTTCCAGATGAACCATGTGTGGTTGGTGACACTGCGCACACCGGAAGAAAAAGAACGGCTCCCGAACTACAAGGAAATCAAGGTGAAAGGCCTTCGTTGCCTCGTCTTTGACCCTGGTTCCACCGAGATCCGTCTACGCATCCACTGGGTGCTATTCCACGTCGCGGACGACGCGGTTCGGAGGCTTTTTCGAGCCGTACGGGAAAGTGAGTGAAGTTGATCGCGAGAAGTAGCGCGTCAGCGGTTTTGAGGGCATTAAATCTACCACCCGATTCGTCCGCATGACCGTGAAGAAGAACACCACGCCCGACGGGATGCCCCATCAACTTCGTCTTCAAAGTGCGAACACCATCATCGTTATACCGGAAAGAGCGCCGGTCTGGTTGCGGGGCAAGCGCTCCGGGCACAATAGGCGCGACTGTCGAGTGCCGAAGTGCTGGGTATGCTCCCGTTTCGGGCACGAGAGAGAAGAATGCGTACGTACAGTCGGCACGGAATGAAACACGAACAAGGGAGCGCATGGTTTTCGACCCACGCTGAGTCACCTAGAGACGCAAGACCGAAGGTTTGGATGCACTGAGCAAGAGTCTAACACATCGAAGGAGGAGCCATCTTCTTGCAGCTCCCATCTGGTTCAGGTGGTGCAGCATCTAGCGAAAACCATGCACCCACTGTTCGCGTTTCATTCCGTGCCGACTGTACGTACGCTGGCGTCACCGGTGGAGCTGTGACGGATGAGCCGTCCCAGTTCATAATGGAGGCGGAGGACGCCGAACTTGCGGCGGGTGCTCTCGAAAGCGACTCCCCGGGCATCGAGCAACCAAAGCAACCTCCCGGAGTTGGCGACAACGGCGCCAAGGAGACTGCAGCAAACGCCCCGATGGCGGAAGGTGCGACGCCTTCACTTGTGGCGACGCCGCCTGAGGCCAGAGCGGCTCTGCCTCTGCCGACCTCCTGCCGACCGAGAAAGACCATGAACGCGTCGTCGGCAGCATGGACGAGAACACGGACTCCACCAAGCGTGGGCTCGACGAAACGACTCCGACCGACGCGACCCCGAACCCGAACGCGTGGTGGGCAGCGAGCAAGCGAGGCAAGTACAAGCATGTACCGGGCGCCCGCTCGGACGAGAGGTGACGCTTCAACAACCAGTAAGGCGGCAACGCCTGCTGTATGAACTGATGCGCGATTTTTAAAGGGGCGATGCAACAATTTTTGTACTTTCCGCAAATACCGCTTAAAACGGATCCCTGACGTTAATGACCTATGAAACACGCGTTCGTTTTTCACCCCACGCAATAGAAGTCCCAGAAAGAAACTTAAGAAAAACGAGCAGCGTTCACCCCCTCAACTCGCAGCCAGAACAAGCGGCCACGTGATCTGGAGCGGATTATATGCCGCCAATGTTGCTCATAGCCACGCGATGGGGTTGGCAAAGCACAGGACACGCGCTGAGTTCCAGGCATTGTTATGGTTCGGCTATTGTCGTTGTTGCAGCGATTGGACACGGGCCACTACCCGAACGCTTCTCGAGCTAGTAATTATCACGAGCCCAAATCGAGTGCCCACGCAATGCTCGGGTCCAATCTATGAACCGCATTCAAATATCGTCATATGGGTGTACTGCGATCCCCACGTTACGTCATCAAATTTTGCAAAGAAGAGATTGAATGAAAATGATCGCTTTTGTCCTTGAAATTACACCGCAACAAAGGAGTTTCTTGGCCAGTGGCGTTGCGTGTGAGTATCCTTGAGTCCCAGGTTTGCCAGTAAGCTCGTGTAAAGAGAAAAACATTCCAATTCAGTATCGTTGCACCGCTCCTTTAAGGCAAGTTTACCATCATAGCCCTTCATGAATTGTACACTCGACCCGGCTATCACGGTTGCATCGTTAAGGCCACGGTCCCACTGAATGTGGCAGTTTAGGTACGTTTTGGAAGGTCGTTTCTCATTTCCTTTTAAATACTGTTTTGTGGGACTGATGTCATTTGAAAGGCAATGCAATCCTCTTTATTTGATATTAAGCATGTATTGGTTTATACTGTTCATGCGCATTTGTAGCGTTGCGAATATGATGACGCGGACCCTCACTTGCTCCGCTGGTTCACGTTTTATGAACGATTCATTAAAGATAACACGGTTCCAATAGAGCAGTTTTGTTAAGATGATGTCGGAGCAGAACGTAACGGTATACTTTTTTGATATTTGCACTACTTTGTTTTTTTCAGCTCTCCAAGTATTGCCCTAAAATTGACATTTTTCGGCAAAAATATGTTTTTAATGATAAGCGCTAGGGCAATGAAGTTAGCTACAGATGTAGTGCTTATAATTGGTAATATGCAGAAAAAAATTTAATGTTGTGTAAATTTTTTTTGTTTAGATATTCTATATCAAACGTAGCACTTTTTTGTGCTTCGAGTCATGGTAATTCAAATGCCGCTGAGTAAATAATTAAACTATGGTAAAATCTTTGATAATATTTAGAACTACAATAGTTGCCCAAAAGGTAGACTGTGGCTTTTTTTTTATTTTCAAAGTCATAACGCTCCGGGACTCCTTTAAACTTACCTGTTTTTGACGCACATCTTATTTGGACATCAAACAGATTTATTGGCATCTAATAACATTTATTTTATGGAATAGATATACATTGCGATGTATTAGATTTTCCCAATGATCTTGCTTTGGTTTCTTGATAGTTGTAGAGCTTAGCTAATTTTAAAAACAATTAAAAACTGTTTGGGTATTTTGTTGCGCTACCTGGCGGATGGCAGACAAAACTGCTGATTTCTAAGTTCAAAAAATTTGCGAGGGTGGCGTTGGCGTCTGTATCATCATCAATCTCCGTGTCGTTTTACCTTCACATTTAGAAAATATACTTGAAGATTTACTATCGATAAATGAACGGTTTAAGTACTGGGTCAGGTTAATAAATCTAAGACAAATAATTACACAAGCGTAGCGTGATATAAAGTGTTCATTATTCGATATAATTGAAATCAATAAACGATAAAGACGAAGAGGGAAAGAATACACCCGAGTTCATTTCATGTCTAGAGTCACCAAATGAGCTGCGCTTAAAGGGGCGGTGCAACAATTTTATGTATGATGAAAATGCATTTGCATCTTGTCATTTTTACGTTGTTTATCATGTCCCAGAAGATAGAAAAAACACCTCCGTCATTAAAAATGTCACGATTCCGCTGCATAATCGCAAAGCAAAAGTCGAGCTTTTTCCCCCCACCTGCAACCCCAAGTGGCAGCCGAAGGAACTACGGCGAAAAGATTGCGTGACCTCGCTCGGCTCTAAGCTGCAGCCTAACACCCGCTAATGTCAGCGGAGAGAGGGAGAGGAAGCGTCCTCCGAGATAGCACACGGGAAGGTACACGGCACTCCGAATGACGTCACTGGGAGTGCGACCAGGTGTGACCCTGTAGGCTGGGAGTGAGTTGAGGGGGTGTCCGAAATGCCAATATTTACCTTTTTTTTACGCAACAAATAGGACACGCAGGCGAAATCGGATTTCTGTTCTTTACTTCAAAAGTGTCAGAGGGCAATTTCCACAAATTTTTGAACGAAGTCTGGAAATCGTTGCACACTCCGTTCCCCAAAATTATTTTGGGCGCCGCCATTTCGGGTCTTGTGCAGAGCAAACGCAACTGCCGATCGTCATGATCCAAAAGTGCGACTTCCTCTGCATTAGATACGGTGCTAGAGAAGCTGATACAATATTGCTATGCTCTGTCGGGGTTGTTTAAACATTTGTGGAGGACGCGGCGTTTCCTGTGATTTTAGATAAAGCTCCAGATAACTGGCAACCATGATTTTAAGCCACAATATGGCCAAGTGTCGTTACTCTGAAGCGTAGCTAATTTACTGGCACTAGCGGGAGCAATGAGGAAGAGGCAGGTGTCAAAAGGTAGTGGCTTGTGGAATCCACGGGGCTCACGTCATGGCCCCTCCAGGTATTACAAGCTTCTTGAACAAGGGCATGAATAGTGTCATTAAATAAGCTATGCTTCAGAGTAGCGACACTTGGCCATATGTGTGGCTTAAAATCATGGTTGCCAGTTATTTGAAGCTGTATCTGAAATCACAAGAAACGCTTTTCCGTCCTCCACTTTAAACAGTTTGCGACAAAGCAAAGCAATATTACATGAGCTTCCTAACACCGAATCTAATGCTGAGGAAGTCGCAATTTTGAATCATGACGATCGGCAGTTGTTGTCGCCGTTGCTCTGCACAAGCACCAAAATGGCGGCGCCCACAACACTGTCGGAGAAGAGTGTGCCGATACTCTAAGCGCAGCTCATTTATTGGCCCTACTTCCCGCGACCTCTTTTCCCCTGACTGAAAGTGAAACTAAATATGAATAATACACCATTATTATAGCTTATTGAGTTTTAACCACCTACACATAATGAGAGGAGGAAACGGCCGGGTAGGAGAAACGCGTGTTTTATGTGCGACTGTTCTAATCAACGTTAGTTCTAACCATCTCAAAAGAGAACGCGCGAGCTTGCGCTGGTTAAAAAGACGGTCCAAAGAAAGAGGCGGCACGCTGTGTTCTTTGTGATTGTGCGTCTAGTTGCAAATTGTTGTGTGTATGTTTATACAGCCGAAAGTTAGTCTGCCTTAGTGGGCGTGTGTCTCAGGTGTAGATGAGCAATTTAGCCAGTGCGGTACAACCGCAAACCTGGGGTCTTTAACGTGCACCACGCAGTAGTGATACACGACCGCACGCCGGTATGATGCTCTTCCAGATCGAATCGGGCAGGAGCGGGGTGGGTTCTGCAGCGCGAGCTTTCGCTCCACGTGCTCCGGAGCTGGTGTGCGCCAGACATGCACTCGGCCATCGATCCCCCCCCCCTTTATAAGTATTTGAAGATCGACGACGGACGTCGATCGTCTCGAGGTAATGTAACGTAATAACATTATATAAATAATAAACATATTGAAGGATTTGAACGACTCAATTTTTAAATTCTTGGACTGTAATATGGCGGTAGCCTATTGTACTTACTGTTGATGAAGAGAAATATGCACTGATCTCTACTCTATACTACTCTATACTACTATACTCTATACTACTATAAGGACTACGATATTAGTGGGTGTCGAACCACAACGTACAGTGCCAGACTTGTTTCAAGTATCGTGTACTCAAAGACCTTTCTTCACCCGCAACAGAATATGGTAGAATTAATGAGGATGCTGCTTTACAACTGTACGTGGAACAGGAAAACTGCAATGTGCAGAAGTGCGGCTTATTCGTTAATATGAAGGACGGATTTCATAGCAGCGTTCCCTGATTGACTACTTGGAAGAAATGGCCTCATGGACGTAAAGTGTCCCCGTTCCAAAAGATTCTTGAAGCCTACTGAAACCGCAAAGGAGTATGAGGCGAAAAATAAGAACATGGAGCCTGGCGTGAAAGGTCCAAATCACCACCATAGCCTCTACTACCAAATACAAGGGCAGTTACACAATACACAAAAAGAGTTTTGTGATTTCGTTATGTTTACACTCAAGGGCATTGATATCCAACGTCTTCAGAGGGATGACACCTTCTTGTCAACCACATAGAGCCTTTTCTACTCAAGTTTTACATGGAAGGCCCGACTTCTACTGAAATTCCTCACGTAGACGAGTTGTCCGACCGAATAATCTGCCATTACTCCCGATCTGGGAATCTCTCGATCTTCATTCATGGCCATAGTACCTATGAGATCGAGGGTGCGGCTCTTCGTCCGCCGAACATTGCTTCGGCGGGTGTTTTTACCGTGTAAGATGAGACCGTCGCGTGATGCTGGAACAAGAACCTGGCGATTCTTCACTGAACTGCTTCTTCCGTAAGCTTCAAGAGGGCTTTTTTCGTTTCGTACACCATCTGTTCTGCTTGCCCGTTAGTTGCGGGATGGTATGGTGCCCTAAAGGTGCACCATACCATCCCGCAGTGAACTGCGTGCACTGTCTGTGACCATGGGAGTATGATTTTTGTTTTGTATGCCTGTATACCTTTGCATTTTCGTTGTCATTGTCCTCTTTATGCATGTTCATTTTTCCCACCGTTGCGCTGCTTAGTTGCCATTAATACAGGGACTGTGGGCTCGTCAAGCCTGCTAAGCGCAGCTTTTTTTTCCACAGCGCCTCCATCTGTATTTTTGCAACGCAGAAATAAACTCATTTGATTTGATTTGAATGTGAGGCCTGATGCCATTTTTGTTTTTCTTCTTGGGGGGGGGGGGAACTTGATTATTTTATTTGAAGCAAGATATGGCGCGTTATTAGAGAAAGGTATTTTCGGTAGGGCAAAAGTAGGGACAAGAGACCGTAGAACGTCAATGACGCGTTTGTACGTCGTGGCAGGCATTGTGTAAACTTCCAACCAATTAGAGTCATGCCGCAGATGCGGATACGTTTCGCCACCTACAGACTGAATAGTGGATCGTTTTCAGTTACAGTTCATGATGGCGCTGGACTCGAGGAAGCTTTCGACTCTTTCCACAAAGTTAGCCCAGGTGCCAGCACTTTTGTCGAAAGTGGTAAGTGTTCGAAACGTCGACAACGTCGGTAGCCACGTTGCTTGACACTGGACGCTTACCATTCGCTGAGAAGAAACTTGCTTGTTCGTCTGCCACGAGTCGTCCGATATCAGGTCATCACAGCTACTCCATCTCCCGACAAAACAGGTCGTCATTGTCCGCATGTCCATGCCAAAGGGCGATGCAACAATTTTTGTACTTTGCGCAAATACCGCTTAAAACGGATCCCTGACGTTAATGACCTATGAAACACGCGTTCGTTTTTCACCCCACGCAATAGAAGTTCCAGAAAAAAATTAAAGAAAAACGAGCAGCGTTCACCCCCTCAACTCGCAGCCAGAACAAGCAGCCACGTGATCTGGAGACGATTATATGCCGCCAATGCTTTTCATAGCCACGCGCTGGGGTTGGCAAAGCACAGGACACGCGCTGAGTTCCAGACATTGTTATGGCTCGGCTATTGTCGTCGTTGCAGCGATTGGACACGAGCCACTACCCGAATGCTTCTCGAGCTAGTAATTATCACGAGCCCAAATCGAGTGCCCACGCAATGCTCGGGTCCAATCTATGAACCGCATTCAAATATCGTCACTTGGGGGTACTGCGATCCCCACGTTACGTCATCAAATTTTGCAAAGGAGAGATTGAATGAAAATGATCGATTTTGTCCTTGAAATTACACCGCAACAAGGAGTTTCTTGGTCAGTGGCGTTGCGCGTGAGTATCCTTGAGTCCCAGGTGTGCCAGTAAGCTCGTGTAAAGTGAAAAACATTCCAATTGAATATTGTTGCACCGCTCCTTTAACAATCACGTGAACTTATAAATTCCATACGCTCATAACTTGCCGTCGCTAAACGCCGTTCATTCATAGCGTCTTCATTGCAAATAAACGTCATCCTATTTATTCTGATGGTTTTCATCATATACTCCTCTAAGCTGTACTTACAACATTATATCGGTACTTCTGAAAATATTGCAACGGCGTTTGTCTTCTGGGAACTATAATGTAACAACCTTTACAAAACCTTCCGGATCACATGAAACACAATATTTCGTTATGTCACTTTTCGGTCGTCATTATAATGGTGAGGTAAGTACCGTAAATTACGAAGCAGTTTACTTGACGTCCGCTTCTACTGGTGTCTTGGAATATTGAGTCTACTGAGTGTGCATTCCTGCAGAAGAAGTTTTCATTGAAAGAATATTGACACGTCAATCAACAATTGATTCCTTCTTGGTAAGATCTATTGCGAAAGCCCGTGACAACCTCCGAACCGCATCTCCCTATATCAGAGAACAATTTATACCCAGCCTGACATTCTCGCATACATGCGTTTGCTGGGCCACGGTAGCTAGAGCCAGCTGAGCACAGCTGGCAGCGGCGCGAGCAAGGCCACGAGGGGAACGTGATGGTGCTCGAGCCATCCCACCGTGAACCAATGTTTCGGCCACCCCACGGGTGCGTGTCGCCATCTATTGGTTGAACTAACGCCTTGTTCAAGATGGCTGCCGTGGGACCGCAGCCTTAAATGTTCGAGGTTTTAACATGCGTAAGAAACATTACCAAGTACAACGTTTGTTGGAAAGTCAGAAACCCAATTTCTTGGCGACGCAGGAAACCAAGATGGCCGAGGAAGAGCAGGTGGCGAACGCACTAATGCCCTTTTTATCTTCGTATGAAGTTTGTGTCACACACGCTGTCGGTGTTTCGGGTGGCTGTTTCTTGTTGGTGAAGAGATCGTTTCCCTTGTCTGAGCTATAGCGTGACCGTCGACACCGCAGGTCGTTTTATTATGTGTGATTTTTTGTTCGTATCAGTTCACTGGCGGCTTATCTGTGTATACGCCCCCAGTGCGGTGAAAGACCGGGTTTTTTTTTCTGGCTTGCGCCGTTTTGTTGATTGTGACAGAACAGTCGTGTTGTGTGGGGACTTTAATTGCGTCGTTCGGGAGATAGACAGAGCGCCGTCTGGGCAACGCACCGATAGAAGTGCGACGATTTGAGGAAAGCTGCTCAAAGATTTTGAGCTGGTAGACGCAGGGATCGTTAGAAACGCAACACGCGAGATGCGTTTCACCCACTTTCAAGCGTCCTCCCACGCCCGATCAGATAGAGATCTACATTTCGGCCTCTGTGGCAGCATTGTTAACCATGTGTCGTGTTACACCAGTTTTTTTTTTTTTTCGACCATTGCTTGGTTGCGACAACGATCGGCGAGAATGCACCGACGAAGGCGAAGTTCGAGTGGAAACTCTGGAAGCTAAACACCAAGCTGCTCGACGATGAATCGTTTCTTGGGGGTGTAAGCAACATTTTCAAATCGTGTTTTGAAAAATGTGGGAGGAGATATTTTTGAGGCGTGGGAGGTCGCAAAGCAGGAAATAAAGATGTTAGCGATAGAGAGGTCGTCTGTTTTGACCTACGAAGCTCGTTGCGCCGAGCAAAGTTTAAACGCCGATCTGCAGGCGCTCTCAAGAGCGGAGTGTGTAAATCCCGGCGTGTGTTTGAAGGATTTAGAAAGCGTTAAGGAGCGGCTAGAACAGCTTCACCAAGAACGTTATCGCGGCGCCGTGGTTCGAGCGCGTGCGGAGAAATACCTCCTGGGCGAGCAGCCAACGAAACAGGCCTTAGCGGACGAGAAGCGATACGCGCTACGGAACGAGATAGCTGAAATCGATGTCAACGGCGTTACGAGCACGAGCTCAAGCAGTATTCAGCAGGCGTTTGTTGCGCACTATAAGCGGCTCTTTGAGACGAAAGTTCAGGGAAGAGGGGACCCCTCGTGTGGGAAGCTTCTAGAGTCGCTGCCGCAGTTAACGGAAGAGGAGACGGAAAACCTGTCGCTGCCAATCACTATTCAGGAGGTCGAACGGGCGATAGACGACCTGCCAACCTCGAAAACGCCGGGACCCGATGGAATATGTGCCGAGTTCTTTAAAAAGTTCAAGGGCGTACTCGTCAAGTGTGTTGTTGAAAGTTTTTAGTAAAGCGTATGAACGGAAAGTGTTACCACCGTCTTATACGCGCACGTGTACTGTTTTCATCCCGAAGAGTGACGATGTCGCGAAACTACGTCAAGTCACGGGTTACCGCCCGATCACCCTTTGTAATGTTGATTAAAAAGCGTTCGCCAACATTTTAGCGTGGCGGCTTCAGAGTGTTGCTTGTAAGCTTATCGGGGAACACCAGACATGTGGGATCCCAGGCAGAACAATCATGACGAATATACATGCAGCGCGCAGCGTGTAAGGCCTGTTCCACATGCGCGGATCGCTGCAAGCGTGAGGGGGGCATGGAGCCAAGCTAGCCAATGCTCCAAATAGATCTAGATAAGGCGATTCGATCGCTGTCAAGCATGACGTGCCTCTCTTTAGTGGTGTTTAAAACTGTGTAAAACGTGAAGGTGAGGTCTTTTTGGAAGGTGCCAAGATGGCCTATAAAGATTGCACCACAAGGCTCATCGTAAATAAAGAAGTGACCGAGCAGATTCATGTGCGAACGTCCGTAAGGCAAGGATGCCCTATGTCGCCGCTTTTATTTAATTTGTATTTGGAACTTTTTTGCCTTAGTGTTTTTGAACAGTGAGGATTGTCGGGGCTTTCAACTGGAAAATGCCGAGATAAAAGTTATGAGTTACGCAGACGATATTGCAGTGTTTTCTAGTGATAAGCGAAGTGTCAGTGCCGTGGTTGCTTTGGCGAAATGTTTTTGTGACGCTACCGGCGCAGCTATTAACTGGGACAAGTGCCGCGGTTTTTGGCCCGGCGCATGGGCCACAACGCCTTCAGAGTACGAAGGCGTTAGCTGGGACCGCGTGCCCTGCAGGCTACCTCGGTGTGACTTTAAATTAGTACCGCGAGAGCAAATCCTTTTGGTCGGGGGTCGCCACCGACCTGGACAGCCGCGCTTCTCGTATGGAAGTATCGTGATCTGTCCATTTTTGCGAGAGTGACTCTTTGCAATATTTTTTTGATTTCAAAGATTAGGCATGTATTGCAAGCCATACATTGTGCCCGTGTTAAGGGGGATTCAGCCGCTCGTCACTCAATGGGCAAATTTCACTACACAAACCGGAGTTTCAGGAATGCACGAGAGTATTCATTCTTTTGAGGGTTACTTATGATAATGTAATGAAGGTTGTACGGCCCTTAGATTTTTCTTTTAGAGCGCTGGAGATTTTTAATGAAATCCTGAAATATGACCGTTTTGACTGTTTTGAGCGCGTTTTGAAGCATTTTTGAAAATACAAATATTTAAATGACAAACGTGACAAAACAGCTTGGCCGTATGCACTCGGGGTGCCTCTAGTCTTAATTTTAAAACCACGAAGAGAAAACAAAATAATGTTGTATTTGCGTATTTCTGTAAATAAAATTAACCTGCTAATTTTATTTCCAATGTGTTAAACGAGATGGCGACACAAGTACTAAATGCCTCAAACCGGAGATTTTATTGTTGTTGCTGTTTTCTCTTGAGCTCGAATTTGACCACGATGTCTGGTTGCTCGGGGGCTCGGGGATCAGTAGCAGGTGCAGCGAAAGCTCGCGCTGTAAGGCTCACTGATCGTAGATTCTATCTCCCGCCTCTGTCCATTTCAATCTGGATGAGCATCGTACCGGTGTGCTGTCATGTATCACCATTACGTGATGCACGTTAAATTTGACGTCAGACGCGTTAAAGACGTCGGAAAAGCAGTGGCTTTCATCTATAACGATGACACCAGACGCCCTCGGGGCTGACTAACTTCCCGCTGTATAAACATACACACAACAAAATTACAATTGATGGCTCCGTTGGGTGGCACTTTTTGAACGTTGCAAAAAAGAATAACTAACGTGCCCATTAGTAACCGACCCGTGGTTCCGCAACTTTGTCGCGAAGCTGCCACACACCTGCGATCAACTTAGACCCCTCCTTCGTGATGCCTCACAGTACATTATCAGTGCCCCACATTATATCGCACTGTATTATCATTATCACCCCCTATACGGGCCTCTCCGGCATTGATTGTACGGGCTACATGCCTCTCTGTGGCACCTGCTCTTATGAGCACAAATAAAAACATACCTCCCTACAAACAAATATTTCGGTTTTATGCGTTACATCAGTGAAAGCGGTCGCGTTCCTTGATGACACCAGGGAAACACCGATGCTTGCAAGTGCTGCCGAAACTGGATTCTGACGAACAGTAAGAATTAATGCAATGCATAACAGGGTGTTTGAATGCCCATGCACACAGTTGCACTTTAGTGCGTTTGACTGCGTTGAGCCAAGAAACGAAAGCTATCGTTACCTGCACATCTATGCTTCGTATGAAGCGTGGAAGAGTATCTTTGTAAGCAACATACGAAGCAGGGATGTCCTGGTTTTCGCAGCTGCAACGCAGTCAAACACAGACAAACGCTCTCAAACACAACTGCTTATAAGCCTTTGAAAGATCGTTACGGCTGCCTATCGCTAAAGCCCCTTCATGTTGTAAAAGCAGCGCAAGGTGCGTCGATGCAGAAGGCACGGGCACGTGCAGGCCTCGGGAAGATCATGGTGACACAGCGCAGCACTGGGCTAGGTTTCAGACGCCATGTTCTTCCCCAGAAGTGGCGCGTGGCACGTGTCTCGAGCATTTCCACAAGAATGAATGGCTCAATTTTTCCTAGGCTTTACCTACCGCGGCCACGTTGTACTGCTCCTGGTACAAGTTGCACCAACATGTACCACTCCATCTGGGAATTCTCCCCCACCCCCAGTAAGGGTATCACTCCCCTTCCTTCTCCTACCTTTTCCTCATGGGAGGCTGCCCTATCTGGCACAAAGCTCGGGGACCAGCAGCGACTGCATGGTTGAGTGAGCCCGCCGAATCTGGACAGCCAACTGAGCCCTGCAATACTAAAGGCACCGACCAGGGACCGCAAGGTCCTTTCACTTTTCGAATATTAAACTTTACGATGATATGCTTTGAAGTAATAGCTCGAGCTCCCGGTTGTACTACCGCTCTGGGCAGTTGCAGGATCGCTATGCTCAAGCCCAAGTCCAACGAGAGTTACTAATAGAAACAACCAAGACCAGCACCGAATGAATCCCGCACTCCAATGTATGCTTTGACAGGCTTACAATCGCTCGTGCTTACTTCAAAAGCACCGAGTTACAGCAAGCTTGTCAGCAGATGCTGGCTGAGTTTGTGATTGTGTGTGTGTTATACTGCTTGAAGTTAGTCTGCCTCAACTGGCGACTTGTCTCTCAGCTTTAGACTAGCAATATAGCCAGTGTAGTAGAGCCGCTAGCCTGGAGTATTTAACCTGTACCACGCAGTAGTGATACGACCGCACGCAACGATGCTCATCCAGATCGAAACAGGCAGGGGTGGGGATTGAACCCAGGATCCCTGGATTCTGCAGCGCGAGCTTTCGCTCCACGTGCTCCGAGCAGGTGTGCGCTAGCTCACTCGGCCAACGTTACTGGAGCAAGCTTCAGTAACGTTGACTCGGCCACTGATCCCCGCTTTATTTGTCTGGACCCGGTGGTCTGGACTAAAGGCCTTCGATGTGTTTGCGTTTGGCTTGTAAGTACCGTCAAGTGCGCCAGTGCATGAGGCCCGTGTCTCGAGCAGCCCTTGGAAGCAGTTGTCGGCGCAGCACTGAAATGAGCGGCGCTTGGAAGCGAATGGCAGCAGAGCACCTGCTCCTGGCGCATGTCTTGCGCATTTCCACAACAATGGTTGGCGGTAGTTCGTAAACGTGAATTTTATCAAATGAATTTAGTCTGCATCGAGACTCTGGTCTGCATTTGCCAACAGCGCCTTCAACTTTAGGAATCTACGAGGAGGGTAGACCTCCTCGAGGTGCAACATGGCTTTGTGTATTTGAGTGTTTCTTTTTCGCTGACAGGCAGAGTAACGTAAAATGTCCTTTCTTGCCATACCCATTGCCAATGTTGTCAGCTGCTGGGCACTTGGCGCGCGATTGAAGACGAGTAGTAGAGCCGCCCCAGCTGCATGGACAGAAAAACTCCTTGGTACAGTTCACGGGTGGGAAACGGTTGCTTCTTGTTGCTTTAGACACGCCACGCAGAAGTGTGGCCCTCGCCGACGGTCGCGCTTACTGCGTATATAGTGGTCGCAGTTTCTTTAGCTGCTGCTTCACTGTCTCTGGTGCGCTCCGTGGCGATGGCGGTTTTTATAATGTCAGGTCTGCGTTGAGCTGGAAATTTTCACTCAACATGACATTGTTGAGTCCCACAACGATTTTATTCCTTATTACCTCTTCTTTTCTAGTTCCTGTGGTCGCACGTCTCTGTGATCTTGTAGAAGTCCTCTACAATGTCGTCGTCAATTTCGATTGCCTCTTGTTTATGCCTATGGAACTTGGCCCGTTCGTAGATAACGTTCGTACGCAGCAGGAAGTTTTTCGCGAATGCTCGCATCACGGCATCGTAGTTAACTTTTTCAACGTCTGTCAGTTTGAGCGATGTCAGCACGTCTTCCGCCTTAGTGTAGAGTTAAAAAGATACAACTGCATGCTGTAAAATAGTTATGCAGATCTATGTCACTCTTTTGATAACACAGAAGGTAGAAAAAGACCTTGTCTTGTGTTCCTAATATTGTGTGAAGTGTTTGTTTAGTATATTGTGTGACTAGAATAACGTTCACACAAAGGAAAAAAACAACACAGATACGAGTGAACAAAAAGGGGTACAAACAACACGGCCTGTAGTTTGACCCTTCTTTTCAAATTGTCTTTGTGGTTTTAATGCAACCTAATGTATGCAATATTCATTGGATACATAATTCACAGTGCATTATGAGTTTGGCACAAGGGGTGTTTTTTAATGATCGTGTTTTTTCGCTTCCGATACTGGCAAGTTAGAGGTAAGTCGATATGACAACTTTCTCGATATATTCCCCCTGTAGCCGAATGCCTGCACCATCGGTGCAGCAGATTTTCAGTGACCTGCCGTTACCATTTTAAAGTAGAGCGTCATACCTACGCCTAGGCAGCTGCATCCAACTTATCAATGACTGCGTAAGGGCGCGTCGGAAAAAAGTCGAATTCTATCAGGAATTGGCTCATTACGATGTCGCGTGCGTCCACGTGAAGTCGTGATTTGCCGGGAGCCGATGGGGTGATGCCATTTTTTCGACGCGTCGTGCGATCCGCCGGACGTTTGGTCCCTGCTTGGGTACGACCCGACTCTCCTCCTTACGCGTCGTCCGCGCCAGGAGAGATACGCGAACGGATAGCAGACGACACAATAAAACAAACATTCGTCTGCCTTATAATACTTTTTCTAGCGAACAAAAAAGTCTGTTTGTTTCTAAATGCGAACTGAAACGGCATTATTGTTCGTATATTCCCTTAAAATTATTATTTCTCGCGTTTATCCTGCTCGCCACCAGTTTCTCTATGGGTGTTTTTGCGTTCTTCACACTAAAGCCCTTGGTGTTTTTTTTTTTTACAAGTATCCCCAACCATTGTTGTGGAAACGCGCAAGACACGTTACACGAGCGGGTGCTCCGCCGCCATTCGCTTCCAAGGGTCGCTCTAGAGCCACTAAATGAGCTGCGCTTAGAGTATCGGCACTCTGTTCCACAACATTGTTGTGGGAGCCGACATTTTGGTGCTTGTGCAGAGTAGACGCAACTGCCTATCGTCATGATTCAAAAGTGCGACTCTGCAGCATTAGATTCGGTGTTAAGGCTCGCTCTTATAATATTGCTTTATGCTCTGCCGCGAACTGTTTAAACATTTGTGGAGGACGCAAAAGCGTTTCCTAGCGATTTCAGATAAATCTTTAGATAACTGGCAGCCATGATTTTAAGCCACATTCGGCGAACAAGTATGTCGTTACTCTGAAGCGTAGCTTATTTAGTGGCACTAGGTCGCTCATTTCAGTGACTTCGCCGTCATTTTGCTTCCAAGGGCCGCTCGGGAACACTGGAGCCTCGTTGCACTGCCGCATTTGATGCAACTTGCAAGGCAAGCGCTTTCAGCATCAGGGTTTCGCGCCATGCTAAAACCCCTTCATGGCTGCTAAAAAATTGAGCTGAGGTGCGTCGATGCGACGAGGCACGTGCGATGTGCAGCCGCATGAAGATCCTGGCGGAACTGGCGCAGCACTGAGCTAGAGTCGCACTAAATAAAGCTACGCTTGCAGAGTACCGAAACTCCCAAACTACGCGTCTGAAGCGCATCAGGCGCCGCCATCTTGGGTCCGCGACGCCGGGTGGAGGTTGCCTGCTTGGCTAAGCCAAGCCGAGCTGTAGCCGTCGCCTGCGCCAGCTGCCGTAGCTTCGCGGCTGTGGCAGCGTCCGATCGTGGCTGTTCGTATCCCGACATAAGAAGGGAAAAGTGCGTGCTGAGCGACGTACTCCGGCGTGCGCGCGCAGTAAACGAGTAAAACGGCAGCAGGCGGCGGATCGCTGGCCCCCAAGATGTTGGCGTAGAAAAAGCGCGATGGCGGCGATGAGCGACTCACGTGAGCTGCCGCTGTCCAATGATGCCGCCGCGAACCAGAATATGTGTTGAATAGAGCGACTGTATCGATCAGCAACGTGCGAAAGAGAAGGGAATGCGGTACTCCTGAAAGCTGGCGGCTGTATGTAGCTGACTCTACACTGAGCTCTGGTTTCAGACGCGCATGTTGCTGCCAGAAGTTGGCGAACGGTACGTGTCTCGAGAATCTCACACAACAATGAGATGGCGCCATTTTTCCAAGGATAAACGGGCTTTACTCCACCTGCGGGGAACGGGTTTGCAAGCCAGTATTCAGACGAACGAGCAGGCCGACATATAGGACATTGAAAGTAGAAAACCTGCCGCTTATATTTCTATTTTTTTAATTTTTTCCTGAGCTTTGAGGCAAGCTCCTTTCTTCAAGGGTGTCGCCATCTTGAATTGTCGTCACTTCCAGTATGGGCGAAAACATTGCTTTGCCGTCGCCACGCCAGTAGAAGACACGCGGGATATAAGCGTAACCGTCGCACATTGTATCATTTTGCCTCCCCCTTATTTTTTTTACTAGTTACAGGTTGAAACGTTTCAGTATTTTTTCGTCGCCCACGCCTGGGATACGCGTACTAGGTGGTTGGGGACAAGAGTACACAAAAAAGGTCCATACAATTTTTT
>JAZHYW010036492.1:0-19450 GCA_037355805.1 Ixodes ricinus
ATCGATTTTAGAGCGCAGCTCTTAGGCGCCCGTTTCCGGCTTGAGCGGCGTCGCCGTCGGCGTCGCCGTCGGCGTCGCCGTCGCGTCGCCGTCGGCGTAACCGCCCGAGGTCACGTGATCTCCCCAGGTCACGTGGTCCCCCAAGTCACGTGGTCCCCAGGTCACGTGACCCCTGGTCACGTGGCCCCTCGAGGTCACGTGATGATGACGATGACGATGCCGATGACGTCATCAGTGACGTGGCTCCCTCAGGTCACGTGACCCCCTGGTCACGTGATGATGATGACGATGCCGATGCGGATGCCGATGACGTCATCAGTGACGTCACCGATGATGGTCATCCGCATCGTCATCGTCATCATCCCTGATGACGTCATCAGTGACGTCACTGATGACGTCATCGGCATCCGCATCGTCATCGTCATCATCATTGATGACGTCATCAGTCGACGTCACGTTACCCCCCTCCCCGAGGTCACTTGCCCCCGCACCCGTCTCCTCTCCTCAAGAGCTGCGCTCTAATTCGGCGTTACAGGGAGTTGTAAACGGCTTTCACTTTTTTATTATACCACTCCCAACAACAATATTTTTGGTGCAAATAACTGTCTGTGTTATAATCATAGTTAAAATATTTGTATAGCACTTTGAGGAACTTCAGGGTTTTCTTTATTATTTGCATCACAATTAACAAGGAGATAGACTGGAATAGCATGTTCTAAAAGCTGAAATGTGTGCTACAAAACTCCATGTTTTTGCTACAAAAGCTTCCACAAGCAGTTTTTTTGTAGGTTTCACCACTGCTGATTTAATTTTGCCTGTTAAAGGACGGAAGCATTAGCCACTTGTGCTTCCCTTTGAAACATTATCAAATAATGATAAGGTATGTAGTTGAACTGCATCATTGTTTACTTTTAGAATACAACACACACCACCAATATTGAACTCGGACGAGCTTCCCGCAACGCCCATCATCATCGCACTGGGTAAGCAGGAGTGTCTACTTTCGTGCACCTTTTGGCATGCAGGATACAACACCCTTTTATTTTAATTGTAGGCTACTGTATAAGCTAAGATTTGTACTGAGAGTGTGGGTTGGTGCAACAAAAATAGTTTTTCCTTATATGTTCACAAGTTTTGTTCTTTCCATTTTCAATTATATATGAGTGGCTCAAATAAGAAATATTGTAAATAACATAGATTTCAAAAAGCAAAAAAAAAAAAAAACGACGGAAGTGAATCATTATTCTCAAGTTCACAGTTCACCATTTGCATCTTTGGTTTATTTCGATGGTACGTACTACAAAACAAGTAGTCACCTGGCGCCACCTATAGGTTATGTGAATGCTGAGGATGCTTGCCATTGATTATTGGTTGAATGTAGTCAAGACAATTTTTTAACAAAACGATGGAACGCATGTGGAGGCAGTTGTCGTTGGCACAAGCCAGAATTTCACCAGCTTCCACATATCCTCGTAATTCTATCATAACTCTAGCATGCAACTGCATCAGGTCAATGTACTGCCAAGTGTTCACACGACACCAAGGGCTATCTTTCATATACTTCCCTGTTTGGACTGGAGGTGTCAACCCTCCCACTGCTTTTTTCTTTTTCCCTCCCCTTCTCTAGTCAAGACACAAATTGAAATGCGTGTGGTGTTAGGTGGTGCCATATGATTTAAGTTGTCTGCTATGCAGGCACGTAATCAGGATTTTGGATCGGGGGGTGGGGGAGGGGGGGCCCGCCCCTGACAAAATGCTGTATGAGGAAGAAGGGAGAGAGGAGGTCCCAGTAAGATGAAATATTTTTTTTTTGAGGGGGGGGCGGTGGCGGGCCTTATGGGCCTCCCCCTGGCTACGTGCCTGCTGCTATGTTTTGTGTTTTATTTTTAATTCTTGGTAGCAACCCTCCACTGAGAGTTATCTTTTCGTTTGTCAGGTCAGTTCTATCCAGTGGCGGTCCTAAGGGGGGGGGCGAAGGGGGCGACCGCCCCCCAAATCGATCGCTTTTTATAATTTTTTTTATTTTACAGCCAATATTTTTTTTATTTTACAGCCTATATTGCGAGCAAAGGTTTACATGTTGCGCATTTCCGACTTGCAAACAGTGGGACTAATAAAAAAATCTTTATTCACAAAAAAGTGTGATGTCTCTTTTTTTGTTATTTAAGCAGTAATTTCGCCCCCCTAAAACCAATGTCTGGGACCGCCACTGGTTCTATCGATACCTCACTTTTTTATGTTTCCTTGGCGACGTATCAACAAGCCAAACTTAAATTTTAGTCTCCATGAATTTTCGTCCTAATTATATTGACGAGGGAGATCACATGGAGTTTTATTCTGGTTGTTGGAGCACCATAAAAATCCACACTAGGTTTCACGGGAGGTAGTACATCAGCTGTATAAATTATTTTAGCATTCAACTGGTGCTAGACTTTTCAGGAGGGAAAGAAATGAAATCTAAAGTAACTATGTCCCTGAAGCCCATTACACGTTACTACACAGCTGCCAAATTTGTTTTTAAAGGACGCACTAGTTGCACACAAAAATGTTTTTTAGTAGCGGGACCCTCGGATTTGCTTATTCAGCGATCCAGTCATGTTTGCAAGCGCCGGTGACGATATCTGCCACGTACCTTTAGGGTCCCTAGTCAGTCCCAAGTGGCGAAGTGGTGCCACTCGTAGATCTCTTGTATGTACTTCCCGACGTGGATGAGTAGGCGCCCAGGCGTTCTTCCCGCCAACATGTTCTTTTACCACAAGTTTCCCTTCCAAGTTTTGGGCAGCTGGAATATCTGGCACGTCTTGCTCCTTCGAATTGAAAAAAAATATCCAAGGGCTAACATTTTAAGAATGTTAGCCCTTAGGACCTGTTAAAGGGGTACGGAAACGAAATGTTTGCACTTATTTCTTTGCTTAGATATTGCCTATGTTGTGACGGCAGCCCAGAATCACTAGTCTAGACTACTATTTCTGGGCTCCTGGCAGAAAAATAAAGAAAACTAATTTTAAAACGATATGAACAGATTTTAAGGTTGCCCCTGGTGGCGGTCTGTGAAGCTGCGTTGGAATGCCGCCACGTCATTGGCCTCTAAGAGGCAGCGCCAATTAGCGGCAGTATGGCTGTCTCGTGGAGTTACTTACTCGTTAATTTGACTTGGAGGAGAACGCTAACGGGTCTACTAGTGCCACTAAATAAGCTACGCTTCAGATTAACGACATTTGGCCATATTGTGGCTTAAAATTATGGTTGCCAGTTACCTGAAAGTTTATCTAAAATCACAGGAAACGTTTTCGCGTCCTCAACAAATGTTTAAACAGTTCACGATAGAAAAAAACAATATAACATGAGCTTCCTAACAGCGAATCTAATGCTCAAGGAGTCCCACTTTTGAATCATGACGATCGGCAATTGCGTATGCTCTGCACAAGCACCAAAATGGCGGCGCCCACAATAATGTCGGGCAGCAGAGTGCCGATACTCTAATCGCAGTTTATTTAGTGGCTCTTGGGTCTACTATTAACTTCCACGGTGCTTCCGCAACGTTCATTCCACACCATTAAGATCGCCGTTCTTTGCAGACGTTAGGTAGGAGCTTGATATGAGGATGTGAGGACCTTTGCCAGCTATGGCCGCCAGTGAATACTCCCTATAGATAAGCCTACCACATTCAGCGATCCGTTGTTGTGTGGAAGAAAAAATAAACAGTTGTTGGTTGTTAGCTATCGCCGACTTGTGTGTGTCGTGCTTGTCTCCTTCCAACATCGTACATCCCAGTGACATCCCAGGTCAATAAACGTAACGTGTAAAGAGTTGTCACTTCTCAGTTACCACTCACAATCTGTGACATGTTTTTCTCCTAGTGTCAGTGTCGTGAAATGTTCAAATTCTTGCAGCGCAGTCCAATCAAGCAGAGATTCGTCCGGCCTCGGGGACCGGTCAGGGCCTTGGATGCGGGCCTCAGTTCGGGAATATCTGTCTCAATGCATAACCACCGAGAAAAAAAAAAAAGCCTTTTTACGCCAGTCGTAAACACGTGTCGGAGACAATAATTACTAACAGGAATTTTGATTGCCACGTAAACTAACCAGTACCGAGAGCTCCAACGTGGCACACCTAAACAAAACAATCAAACCAAATGCTAATTGCTCTCTGGAGTAATGATCGCTTATTTGTTTCTTTTCAAAGTAACACGCGCGTTGTCTATCCAACTGACAGATACATCTGCTCCGCGACGGGTCTCCAAACGTTACGCACTGGAACAACCAGCATGGGGCAAGGTGGGAAAAAAGCGCGGCTCCTTCCTTGAGCGGCTATTAGCACCCCGCAGAGAGACGCTAATGTTTTTGCGGCGCCACACAAAAGAACGCGCGCGCCGACGTCAAAGTGATTTGCAAATAAAAAACGCGCGCTCGCTCGCGCCTCCTCTTCTCTCCTCCTGTGTCGTCCGTCCCTGTCGCGAGTTTAGAAAAGGGCGGGCGGGGCGGACTGGTGAGCGCATCGTTAAAAAGTCGTTAAGGGAAGAGCCCCGGGGGCCAAGCGCCGTCCCTTTCATTAGGCAACGCGAGCGCGTAATTCGCAGCCCCGGGGGTGGCCATCTTCCGTTGGCGACTTGTCCACAGTCCGTTTTCGAGCCCCGAAGCGTGGTGGGCGATAAACGCTCTCCCCTGATTAATCAGTCGCTTTCCTTTAGTCACCTGACACGTCCCTCTACGCATAAGAATGCGTGGGAGAGCTTGATCGCGAGGCCGGAGTTAGACACGTGATTCGTCCATCGAGCACGTAGCTTCAGCCCCACTGTCACATGTGCGGCGAACGGGCGGATGCACGGTAGCTCTTTCGCACCCCTCAGCGCCCCGGTGACGCGTCTCCGGGAGCGAAAGCGGGCTTACACGCTCGGACTCGGGTTCGGACCTGGGGTTCGGCTCGTCTTTGCGTGCGTGCCTCCGGTCCGTATAGTAACAACGTCGTCAGCCTTTGTTCCCTCGGACACTCCCCCGTCAGGTCCTTCTTTCCTATTTGCGGAAAGGGCCACAGAAGTGCGAGCGCGTTCTGCTTCGGAGACATTGCTGTTTGATGTCGCGCACCTTGTTGACGGAGGCGAAGTCGGCGAATTAGGTAACAAACAACGGCGTAAACAAGATTTTTTTTTTTTAGGGGAATTCTTTAAAAAGGCATGGTGAAACGGCATGGACGGCAATACCTCTCGATGGCCCGACGACGAAAGGATTTTCGATAGAAAGGATCTACCACGACCACACCTCTTTAATAGCGCTAACGCCCGCACGCATTTAAGAAGCCTATCGACTACAACTTATCCAACCGGCCGTGATAAACGTCTGTTTCGTACCGACTTCGAGCGCTAGACCTTGTCCGCAAAGACTCGTTATCGGTCTTTGCCCGATAGAACTCGCCTTTCAGTGCACTCCTGAGAAACGTACCCATTTTTAGCTACATTTCTTATTTCGCTACGTATAGACCCCTTAAAAAATTATGCCCTCTTACGGTTGATCTAAAAATAATGCAAAGTGGCGTTCGCAAAAAAATTCCATAAAACTGGAAAATCTATCAATTGTATCGTCTCTTGGGAGGGAGCATTATAGATTTTTGAGCTTGTTAGTGTTGTTTTGCGCACGCCACTTCGCAGTATTTTGAGATCAACCGCAAGAGGACGTAGTTCTTGAAGGGGTCTATAGCAATTTCTCATCAAAAGGTGAGCAAAGGCATGAAACAATTCAAACATAGCAAAAACATCGTGATAGTGTAAGCGGGAAAACTCCGCAGCTTTCACTACAGTGTGCGAGGAAGTGAAAATAACAGTTGTTTTACGAGTAGTATATACACACACTTTTATTCATATTTCCTATTTGTCTACTCGATTACACATATCACAGTCTTGTGGTCGCTGAGGTATATCAGAAAGAGAGCACACGGCATACATGAATCCACGTCCCTGCTTTCTAAATCAAGACAGCTACACCGTAGCGGGTGGTGGTTTCCTTTGCATCTGATAGTATAAATCGAGTATTTAAAGTAATTAGTCGTTAGTTGTTTATACAGCGGGAGTTTAGCCTGCCAGAGTATGGCGACATTGTTAATCACTTAAGGTGACAAATTTAGCCAGTGCAGTACGACTGCTGGTCTGGGGTCTTTAACATGCGTAACGCAGTAGTGATACAAGACCGCGCCGGTACGATGCTCATCCAGATCGAAACGGGGAGCATTGGAGATTGAAGACAGGATCCCTGGGATCTCAAGTCTGAGCTACAAATCGATTTCTACGGCGAGAAATGTCTAGAGGTATCCACCGTCAAACGTAGAAGTAGAAGGCACTGCAATTGATTTGATTTGATTTGATCCTTTGGAGGGCAAGTGCCACCTATTTGGCCACGAACACCACTTTGCCTCCCGCGATGTTTTGACCTGGTATACGCGTGAGACCGTCGGATCGGCTTGTGCATAGGACGATTGGGACACTTGGGAGTTTTAGCAAACCGTCACCGTGTTCCGCGTACCTCATTACCGGAGCTTTTAAGCATGCTTTTAAGCGCGCGCCCTGCAGTCACGGTATCGTAATAGGGTAGCTTGCTGGGCTGTTTGGGTTGAAACACATAGCGAAAAACAGCGCAAAAACGACGGGACACAAAGTAGAAGACGGACACAGGAAGCAGCGTATGTCCTGTGTCTGTCTTCTATTCTGTGTCCCGTCTTTATTGCGCTGTTTTTCCACTGTGTCGCGGTATCACCCGGGCGCGTGTTTAAATGCATGGTTCAAAGGCTCCGGTAGCGCGGTACAAGGAATACGGTGACTGTGTCGTAAGAGTCCCCAATGTCGATTTACCAAGTACCGTTGATATTATGATAATTTATTCCAAGTAGAGGGTTCCTTGAGTCGAAAATAAATGAAGCGTCGCAAATGCAGCCATAATTAGCGAATAATGTTGCTGCAGACCAAAATGTTTGTTGCAATATCCTGAATTATGTGTTTGCTTCTAATTTCCCCCGCGAATTCTACTTGTTACCCTACTATTTTTACCACTAATTTTAGTCCTATGTTTCCTACTTGTACTGATTCAATCGGTGTAGATTGCTTAATGCAGAATCTTAAAATTTCCTCCTTTTCTGGGATTGACGGCCTTAAATAAAAGTTCCCGAGGATCACCGCGACATATTCATCCTTGATTCTTTCCGAAAATGTTTCACTCTCTTTACGATGTCGTACTATGGCCAACAATTGGAAGGTAGGGAAGGTGACTGCCCTGCATATATCAGGTAATGTTTACTCCTCATTGAACTACAGACCTAAATCATTGACTAGTGTGCCATGTAAATTACCTGAACATAGTATTTACACTCCCCTTGCTGCCTTTCTCAAGTCCAAGTTTCAAGAGCCCAGCTCTTAGGCGCCCGTTTCCGGCTTGAGCGGTGTCGCCGTCGGCGTAAGCTCGCAAGTTGCATTATGGGACGATTCCCCGCTAAAATTGGCGGGGATATTTTTCCACTTAATTTAGAGGAGAAATTTTCCCGCTAAAATTAGCGGGAAAATTTTCTGCCGAATGTAGCGAGAAATTTTTTTCCGCTAAATTTAGCGGGAATTTTTTCGCTAAATTTAGCGGGGAAATATTTCCGCTAAATTTAGCGTAAAAAATTTTCCCCTCCTCCTCCATCGTGATCTTCGTGACGTCACACGGGACGTCACATGTGACGTCATTATGGAAAATGTCCCATAATGCACCTCGCGGTTACGGCGACGCCGCTCATGCCGGAAACGGGCGCCTAAGAGTTGCGCTCTAAAATGTAAATTCGTCCTGTCCGGTATATGATCGAATTTCACTTGGTATCTGCATTTACGGTAAAAAGAAGTGGAACCAAGACAATAATTAATACCCTAGAAAATGCTAAATCCGCATATTTGGTTTTTCGTCTATTGAAAATTGTAGAACCGGCCTAAAGATTTTGTGAATACTTGTTTTTACATTAGTTTCTTCTTTCTTAAATAATAATTGTATTTTGATAAATCTGTATGTTTATATTCCAGTGATGTTTAATGAACACTATAAATTCCACGTCCACTGCTAAAATGCTTCACAACATTGCAGGTTTTTTCGTCATTGAAATAAGATTGACAGAAAAGCCGGCAAAAAAGTGTTCTGCAATAAAAAGAAGTAGGAAAAAATAAGGTTGCTCGCTTTTCGGCCTAAAGTGAAGCTGTGTATTAGAAACTAATCTAAGACTGTATATGGACTTATCAGTGTGAGAAAAACGCTGCATGTTGCAAATATGCAAGGAATTGAAATCGTTTCTCGCGAGGGTGGGTTCAATGTGCTGTTGACGACGCATGTTTATTGAAACTAAACATTTGAAATGAAATGATGGCGTCTACTTTGGTATTGAGTTCGTCTGTGTTGATCGCTTGAAGCCAGCTGGCTCGCTCAAGTGTGTCAAATGGTATTCCAAGGTGTGATACGGTGTTACTATACTCCATTTCACCTTATGTTGTACCACAGACAAGGCAAGAAGCGCGAGCTCATAGCGTTGGGAGCTGCCCTTAACGCGCGAGAGCTTGTGCCGCCGAGATGTGGCCTAGAGCAAGGAGCTCGCGCTTGTAGCCTTTCCTGCGGTACATCATAAGGTGAAACAGAGTATAGGAGAGGGCTCCGCATTTGCTTGCGCCGCAAAATGACACTCAGCAAATCAAGCTAAGATAGAACCTCAGTATGATCTATAGGTATTTACCCTATCCTGTCAAATTGTTACAGCAATAAAATCGATGCGTGTTTATTTTTCGCATTCGGCGGGCTAACCATTTTAATCTGGCAAACAGACTGAGGGTCACTGTTGGTCACATTATGAGTCACGCGACACCAGGGTGACACGTGACGTTACAAACTTACCGTGACGTCAGAATGTCACGTGACGTTCTAATATTAGGTTAGAGCGTGCGTGGCATATGGCATCTCTATGGGCTTTTTACTTATAAGGCCATAGGGCCCATTTACGTGCAACGCTGGAACGTGTCGAACAGAATAACCTGACGGTTTTCTCATTGAATTCGGGTTATAAAACACTGGTAGTAATAGTCAGAAGGGGATGACCTTCACAGATTTATACCTGATTGCCCACCACCATTATAATGAACGAATAAGTCCAGGGCTTGTACAAATAATGATAATAGCAATATGCCAGATGTATGCGATGAATGGACGTTGTAGCGGTCCATCGGGCTACCAAGCCGCAGATAAAATACGACGACGTTGCCCGTCGATACGAGCCCGGCGACGCGAGAGAATAAGCAGAACGTTTTCACCTAAGCTCGGAGTCGGCCGCACCATCTCTTCCGTCCTCAACATCGAACGCGCTACAAAATGGTGACCCGGACGTGATGATCGGCTCCGAGCAGCTGCCATCCAGGGGAACGTTCCCCGCGGCCCGCGGCACGGCAACTGCCAGGCATTTCGGATGTTTATGCGGGAGGCACGTCTACCATATCTCCAGCATCCGGAGACTCCGCCTACCTATACTCCGTTTCACCTTATGTTGCGGATCCGCAGCGGGGGCTGGAGGCGCGAACGTCGATAGCGTCGCCAGCCATCCCTAATGCAAGGTCGAGAGCCTCCTGTGCCCCTTCGAGAATGTGCCCTAGAGTAGGAGCTCCTGCGCAGATAGAATGAGCCTGTATCCCTGCAGTACATCCCCCCATAAGCGTGAAATGAAGTATACCTCTGCACCGTCGCGTCTGCCGCCGGCTGCACGTGCGACAACCCCCTGGAGCTCTGCGCGTGTGGAGCACGTGATGGCAAGATCCCTCGCATACATGGCCATCTGTCTCCTGTGAACTAAAGTTATGGCAGCGTCGCGCATGCGCCAAAAGCTTAGTGAAATCGGTCTATTCCTCTGGACAAATTAACAGCTAAAGGTTTAGCATCGGCAATTCTGTCATAGCGTCCGTTTACTCTCCTGGTAATATTTCCAGTGTTTTGATGTCTCCGGGACGTGGAACCCTGGTAGGTTCAGAAAAGCCGACACACCACAGGATTCGTCCGGCTCAGATGAACGGGAGCCGAACATTCGCGCGAGCTTGCGCAAGTTGCATCATGCGCAAATCATTTTGTAGCAGCCTTGTAAGAGTTCCGAAAAAGAAAAGTAAGGAAATGCGTTACTCGTAACTTGCAAACAAAAGGAACGCGTTACGGACCTGGGTACCTCAAAATAAAATAAACTCGTTACCGTTACCATTTGCGTTAAAGAGTAACGCACGTTACTTTTGTGTTATTTTTTAAAATTATGAATGAACACTTTTTACCTTTTTTTCGTTGCAGGTATGCATAAGCGTCATATTTCAAGAAACATTATGTTCATCCAGAAACTGAACATAATTACATTATCTTTCTGATTGTTCCACCTAAATACTCACAACAAAAAACGCAAACAAACTCAAAAATTTGTATACCTTTCATTTTCAAGCATAAACAAAAATTGTATAATTTTTTTTTAAGTTTTGGGAAGAATATATAACAAGTAACGTAACTACGTTGCACGCCACTCGAATATAAGTAACGTGAGAATGTTACCCGTTGCATTTTTTAAAATGTAACGAATACGTTACAACGTTACCAAAAAAAGTTACGCGTTACCGGTAAGGCTGTTACTTGCAACGCGTTACCGCCGACACTGTTTGTAGCCACGACAGGTGCGGAATGGCGCTTCCGAAACAGCTGCACGGAGAAGCACCGATGGTAGTGCAGGGGCTGTGGATTGACAGCCATAAAATCTTACATAGGTAGCTCTGCCTTAGCGGTTGCTAACGCTGGCGGTTGCATACGCTCTGTCGGCGGGCAATCGAAAAATGCACCGGGTCGAGGATGCATTAGTTGGGTGCTGGTATGAGGTCATGCGAAAAGGGTCTACGGCGCTTTACTGCCGCCGGGCGAGTGTCAAATGCACGCGCGTTGCTTCGCCTCGGGCAGAGCTCTATATGTAGAGAGTTTGGCCATTCGTTGAGAAGTATAGGAGACAAATGAGGCAGGCGCCATTGGCCGCAAGAGGGCTGGGCGTGTTGCAGGGCGCGTTCACAAATTCGAATGTGGCCAACCAGGAGCCGGAAATAATACCCTGGCCGTGGCCGCGAGACACGAAATTAATAAGTGCGCCGGAGTAACTCTCGGCGACTGAAAATATGGTGCACGTGATGTTTCAATCACGATCATCCAAAATCATGCTGGAAGAGTGGGACTAGCGGAACGATTGACATAATCCGTACGCCAGGCGCCGAGGGCCGGGAATCTGCCGTCCGAGCTGTCACACCTTGTACGAGAAAAACAGAGTTCGAGCAGCACATTAGTTTCTTACATCTTTCTGGATGATCATGATCGAAACATCACGTGCACCCTATTTTAAACCATGAAGGGGTACTAAGTTTAACCCTTACGCCCTTATTAAAACTCTATCCCTACGATTGAAACTAAATAAAAGGTTCAAAAGCACGAACAAACCGGAAACTGTTTCTCGCTACCACCGCTAAGGGATTCTTTTCGGCTTCTGGTTTGCCAAGAGAGCATGCAAGGCCCTCTTTCTGTGTCCGGTGCACGCCCTGGCTCTGCCTGCGCCTCCCATTGACCAAACTCTCTGTATGCACGGTTCTGGCCTCACGGTGCGGTGCACGTGCAGGCGCACTTGAAACGGTATTTTCCATAGAGATGTTATAATGTACGCTGAGAGGTTCAACTGGCGCTAGTGTGCTGACGCCAATTGAAGCAGACAGCAACCAGTCGAAATTTGACTTCCGGTAATGCATTTCTATGGGAAAAGTGAGTGAATTTCTCTCTGCCCTCGATCATAAGAGAAAATATCCCAAATATTTCGTACGTACTAGGTAGCTTGGAACATTTCTTCGTCAGGCCGATGAAAGAATTGGTCAGTTACGGCGTTTTTCTTTCAAATTCATCGCATTAAAAACGGTGCTAAAACGGCTTCGTACGTGTATTTATGTGCACTGTCGGACACTGTTAGCGCGAACGCGGCGTCGGCGATTTCCAGTATGGGGGTATGCATGGCATCGAACGAAGTACATCTGGAAAATCAAGAGCGGCGGCAAGAACTACGCAGTAACACTGGATCAGTAACTCGCAGTGCATGTACGATCAAAAAAGAAATTGAAGGCCACGTAATCTATTCCGATTTTAAATAAGTGAGTACCGCTTTATTCTTTCTGCCCTGAGCGAAGCTGCTTGTTCTACGTTCAAAATATATCACCCGCGCGATCGATATCTTTGAGAACAAGTGCGCGATAAAAGCTGCCCGGCAGAGAAAACAATACGAAGTGTCGCCTTTCATAGCCAACGTGCTTTATTATTTACGCTTTTGAATGTTTTTGTCCGCTCATGCACGACGGGGCCATTTTCATATAGTTACAGGAGTGGCATATTAGCAATATAGAAGCGTCACCGGAATGCTGGCGAGCCTTGAACACACTCTATATTCCTTTCGATTGTAATTTTGCTTTTGAATCATCGCTTGTTTTTAGACACCTGCTGCGGAACACACGTTTGGGACTGAAATGTAGCGAAGTTAAATATCGTTCACTGATGAAGAAAAATGCGCTAACTAAAGCAATTACACTTTTACAGTGTTAATCAAGGTACATACTATTCGGTACGACCCAAATAACCAAAGTGTTCCGTGTTATTTTCCGGCGAAGAGACAAAATACACGCGCGTTTTCCCATAGGAATGCACAGGAGCACTGCAAAAGTAGACTGGTTGTTGTTTGCCTCAATTTGCGACACGGAAGTCGCATAGACACTAGCGCCAGTTGAACCTCTAGCGTGCATTATAATAACTCTATGGTATTTTCTACCTAGACACCTAAATTTCTGTCTAGATTTTCTGCCAATTTTCTGCGGAGACGGCGGTAAGGCAACTGAGAAGTCCCTAAAGCAACTATTGCTGTACAAGAAAACAAAAAGACAAAAAGAAGAAGAAAAAAGACAGCTAGCATACTTGCGGGAACCTTATTCAACAATTCAGAGCTAAAGGGAGTTTTCAGGTCCGTTGGAATGACCGGCACGTCATTTAGAAAGTTAGAATTAGGGACACCCACCTGGCACCAGACTTCCACGCAACGAGTTACAAGTAACTAATTACTTGTAATCAATTGCATTTTATTTTACCTTTTTAACGCTTCAATTACCTTTTTCTGTGGTAACGTTTGATCCAATTCAATTACTATTTTTCTGTACAAGTAATCAATTATATGTTTCCGAAAGAGCTAGATTTATTCATTTGAGTTTTTTACGTAACAAATTGTCCTGTCTATGTTGCACCAACGTTGAAGACTACTCTTGCCCCTAAACAACTAAAAAAAGATACCAAGATACCTGAGGGATTAGAATGTCAATGCGCTCAGCGACGTGAAACGCTTTCAACAGGCGGTCGCAACAGTGAGACGCTTTGCTTCCTACAGGACTCGAGAGCGTCCGTTGAAGCATTGCGGAACCACGAAGTGGTACGCAAAGTGTTTGAGTGCAACAACACCGCTCTTCCCTCAAGCTCATCCGTCGAGAGGATCTTCAGCGATGCGGCAGATATCCAACTCGCCGCGAAACGTGGGACGACGAGGTGTGAATGACAAAAATAAACAAAATGTAGCCACTACGAACATTTGTATACATTTTTAATTTCGTTATAAAAAGATAAATATGTACCGTGAAAAGTAATGAATTACTTTCTGGGAATTCCTCAATTACTTTCGTGATACAGTAAATCATTACTGTAGGAAGTTACGTTTTTCAATAATTTAGTTATAACTGCAACCGGTTAATTCCTTTCAGTAACGCGTACAAGACTGCCTTGTACTGATGGTCAATGCGTGATGCAATTGTTTAGAACGGTGAAGTGGAAGGTCTGGTTTCAGTACGCGTTAGCGTAATATATATCGTGGAAAATAATTAAGCGAGCAGTTTTACGTCGTAAAGTGAGGATAGGCGGGGATGAAGCGACTTTCAAGGATGTTATGCTTGCGATCCGATAGTAACAAATAGAGCGCGCCTGTCCGCAATGAAACGATCAATCGGTCGACTGAAGGGGAGGATTTTCCGCAGACTTGCACTTCAATCGCCGAGTCCGGCGAAGCATCAAAGCTACGCGTTTGCGCTGGGGGAAGCTTGCGGTGTGTTGGCGTCCCCGGAGGAGATCGGTCCCGCCGGCAACACTCGACGCGTCAGTGTCTCTGACAGATAAGCCTGCGGCCAAGGTGCAAGCAGTCGTCACGGGGCCCCGAGACCCGTCAGTTCTCTGCAACGCATCGTCAGCCGATAACCCCGCTGCCGACAGGGTTATCCGCAAGTTGTCCAGAGCGGACTCAAGAGCGCTCGCCGAACTGCTTTCAAGGCTCCTTCGTTCGGTTCTGGCCACTGCAATCAGTTTGGTCTCACGGTCGCGACACTTCAATTTGTCCAGTCACGTACACGTTATCGAACCTAAACTCTGTTAAAATCGCCAGTCACTGTTTCTGAAGAAAGTATTGAGACATAAGTATTTAGCATCCTTTTTAATATGCTCGGCGTTCCTGAGAAAAGAAAATCGTGTTTTTAGGCTCGTGTATGTAAGCTACGCATTGTAGAAAGCTAAAACTCCGTCAGAATGGACTCTACACTGTTAGCAAGTCCCGTGTATTTGGTGAATATTTGGTGTGAAAAACACGCTAATTACACAATTTACCATAAATTTACACGTTGAGTAATGGATAATTCGTTCAAAAATCATACGAGGTTGTAAAAAACGTGTTTTGGTTCGGCCATACACGCATAGCCGTGTATGCCGACCTCGAAAACACGCATCACCCTCGACGACGACCGCAGCACTGCCGGCTATCGAAGCACCGGAATGCTTTGGGACACACCCAGAAAGGACCGTCGAGACAAATGCCGCGGGAAGCATCATGTCTCGGAGACAGATATGTGCTGGCCAACGCAGTCTGTTCCAACACGTTTATTGCCAGACAGCATCTGCTGTACACACAGTTCGCGTATCACTTATATAGATCAAAACGAATAAAAGATTACCCGGCGGCGCTGGTTATCACGGCAGGCGATAACGTGCGCTCCGCAATGCTGACAATGACAAGGCCAGCGTAGAATACAAAAAATCGCTGATACAACACTACCCCCCCCCCCCCCACACACACACACGCACACACAGCATAGAGTAATATAGTAAACGTAAAGAGAGGACACTGAAGCCGATTCGCGGCCCAGATAGTGCGTTTAATGCCCTCCGCTACGTGGCGCTTTTCTGTAATTTGGTTAAAATTAATTAGAGCTCTCTCTCCAAGAAGTATTTATTTTTTAAATTGTTATGCTTTAGAATTATTTAAAGTACTTAAAACGACTAAACAGTGTTAATCAAATACGTCACAAAAACCACGTGATGAATGGCGCCTGCCATGGCCTGCCTGCCTGCACGCCGTCACCTCTGCATCATTCTGCATGGCCTCTGCCCGTCCGTGCCGTGCGTGCCGTCCGTCTGTGCTTTCTGCTGCATCATATTCGGTCGACTTTGCATCAATCAAGGTGACGCATGACCGCCCGCGTGCTTGCATGCTCGGCGGGAATTTGTGGAGCCGATCGGTTTGAGTTCGTGCTGTTGTTTCCGCCGGGCTGTCGGGCTGCACTTGATTGTGTGGGCATCTTGATTTTCGATGAGATTGTTTTAAAAAAGAACTTATTTCACGACCCTGTACGCAACATTGTCCATGGATTTACAGATGACGGTGTCGAACGTATCTCTAGCATTGCAGATAGAGCCTTGGTTGTGGTGCTTTCTGGAATTTTCAGGAGGTGGGGTGGGCTTAGCCCCTTGCATACACTGTTGGGCAGGCACGTAGCCAGGATTTTGTTTCGGGGGGGGGGGGGGGGGGCTTATGACAAAATGCTGTATGAGGGGGAGAGGAGGTCCCAGCAAAATGGAGGATTTCGGGGGGGGAGGCGGGGCCCCCCCCCCCCCCCCTTGGCTACGTGCCTGCTGTTTTGCACACTCCAACAACGTCTTCTGTTAAACGCAGTCTCCTCAGTTCTCTCATTCGGGAGCTAAAGACTGTTGGCTTCACAGTAAAGGCTGTGGTCTCTGATTAGGGGGCTTCAAACGTAAGCTTGGCCAACCAACGGTGTGTGTGTTGATAAGCCATTTTTTGAAGTTGACAACGAATATGTTTACTTTATCTTTGATGTTCCGCACCTCCCCAAAACAACCAAAAGCAATCTCCAAGCACAGAAACTTTGCATTGGAAATGAGGTCATTGAGTCGTCCCATATTGTTGTACTTTATCGTTCTACCCGTGAGATGAGCTTGCAATTGGCTCCGAAACTTACTGAGAGACATTTTTCAAAAACCTTTCAGTAACATGGAAGTAAATCGTGCCGCACAGGTACTGAGTGCCTCACTCTTTCTTGCAATCATATTTCTTGTTTATGCCAAGGAGCTTCCTGAGGCAGCCATGGCTACAGCCTATTTCTGTGATAGGATGTACATACTTTTTGATTGTCTGAATAGCTCACAATTCAAGAAGACAGGGCAGAAGTTGCGTCATGCCATTCTGAAGGGAGAATCTGAAATACTCGATTTCCTTCACCAGCAACTCGGATGGATTTCAGCATGGCAGTTCCAAAGTAGGAGACAGCCACAAGCCATCATAGGGTAGCAAGTTACTATAAAAAGTGTCCTCGTGCTCTGAAATGAGCTTTCAAACAGCCATGACTTTAAGTTCTTACTTACACGACGCCTGCAGCAAGACCCACTTGAAAAACCTTTTGGAGCTATATACGACAGATGCTGGGCTGCAACACAAACCCGAAACTGCATCAGTTCACCGGACTAAAAAACATAGTGATAAAGAAACTGTTCAAACTGTCGAACAATGGAAACGTAGAGGATGACAAGGCTGACCTCTTCAAGGAGCTGCCAATACCTTCGCATTATGGAAGTTCAATTTCAGACAATGTGGGATCTCTTCCAATCGATAACTTCCCGCCATTACAGGATATTTCTGAGCTGGCATCAGACATTAGGTCTAACGTAATTGATGAATCGTCCACTTATTACGTGTGGGGCTATTTGATCAAGCTTGCGCTTGAACAGACTACCCACAGCTGTGGCTGTTCTCAGCTGCTATGGGATGAATCTGATAACTTGACCAGGCCTCACCAGTACTTTCTTGTGCTTGAAGCATACCACGTGCCAGGAAAACTCTTCGGGAACTTAGTAGTACGATCACAGGCTGCCTTTATTTCATTCAGCAACTAGAAAATCACTTTCTTCCAATAATAGAGAGTGTGGCACATGTTCGAGGAGTCTATGCCACCTTCTATCGCACACTTTGAGGTCTGGGTGGTTTTAGCCTTTGCTCAGAGGAGTGCCACAAACGGTTTTTAAACATGTTTTGCAGAATACGCGCTTTAATTGGCATGTTCGATTACTTAACCGGAATTGGGACAAAGTTCGGTTGCACTCTTCAGTGGCTGGTAAGCAACTAAACAGGTTTAACTGTTAATAGTGTATTAACGGAGGCGGTTGCCAAACCAAAAATATAAAGCGCTTATTAATTGGGCGGTGCTGCTTGCACTCCAAACATTTGTTTCCCCTTTTTCCAGCAAATGTGTATCACGGCTCACGAACAAAAATATTTATTCACTCTCTACAGAATTTCTATAGAAAATTGTGTATAGAGGGTAAAAATATTCGAAAGAAAATGTATCCACTTGTATCCACTGTCCATAGTTTTTTAGCCGCTTTTTCTAAAGCCATTCTTCTTTCCTGAACAATTTCGGGGAATGTTTAGAGACGTTGAATCTTGTCAGATTTCAAATGGAGCTCTCATTGTTTGGTAATAGCTTGCCCGCAGTGAGTTTGAGGCTATGCAAATTAGCGATTTTTATATTAGCCGGAAATTGGGAATTTGTACTATCCGGTGTGTGCTTCGCACTCTTATTATACTCTTATGACTGGTAATGATAGCGATGTGTTATATATTTCTGTACTTACTTCCCGTGCCCGAGTCGGCGTGAAAGTGAATGGATCATTCAGCATGTTCTCTGTGGAAAGATTTTGTTAACTTGGTTCTGCTAACAATCTATTACGAAGTGTACGATATGCCGAACTCCTTCATATTAATTTATTTTTGTGAGTATCAGTTTCGTATAAAACATACAGAGCTTTTGAAGTAAATCATGTATACATGAATGTGGTCCAATAAAATGTTTCCGAACCACTTACTGTTGCTGACCCCAAAATGCTCCACCAGCCAGGAGTCTCTGGCGAGTGTGTAACTTCGATGTTTTACAATAGAAAAAGAACAAGAAACACACCTCTGTTTTGTAAAGTAAATTGAAATATTGTGTGACACATTTTGCACGGATTCTATCGTAAAATTTAAAATAAAAAGTGCGTCAATATTAGAAAAAAAAAAAGCAGCTTTGGGAGTCGAGGAGCTCCCGAGAGCCGAGCGAGGAGCGAGGCGGGAATGAAAGAGAGAGAGAAGGGTACCGGAGAACCGGAGCAAAAACGCCCAAACCGAAACCGAAACTAACTTGACCGGAACCGGAATCAGATTATGCTTAATGCCGCCCGCTAGGAGCGCTACCTGTCACTCGTCTATCTGGGCCGCTGGGGCCTATGGCAGTGTCCGCTCTTTACCTTGTGTATATTACTCTATGCACACAGTTCCCTACAGTTTATCGTACATCAACCGTTCCGGCTTCCGTCAGAGTCTGGCCACTACGTGTAGATCATTAATTCTAGAAAAATATACGATTACGTCGAGCTCGCTTCTTTTAGAAATCTGGTAGCCCTAGACATGCGTCAAAATGGGGAAGCATAAACGGTTTTCACTTTCGCCACTTATTCCATAAAGAGAGACTTCGTTGTACGCGGAGTTTCTGCATCACTATCTATCATCCGGCACTTCCATAAACTATGAATTCCTAATAGTGAAAACATGCCATGTGGGATAATTTAATCTTCTGGAAAACAGGAGAAAACGGTGTGATCGTTTAAAATCATATATTTTTTAAGTGTGCGTTGCAGCAGGTCGAATAAAAATGCATCGGTGCAATCTATGAAACAATGTTCTATTGTCTCCGGCTTGTTGCATAGTCGACAGTTTACTGTCCTGGGTACAAATATTCCTTTTTAATTTAGGTATGTTTTTGCACGGGTAAAGTGGATGTAGTGTAATTAAAACACGAAAAAAACGTTTTGGTTGAGGAGCCCAACCTCTTAAATCGTTTAATTACATCGCTGACAGAGTTCTTGAGCAATTCAGGTAGGGTAAAGTGAGTTGCGGAAATTGCCTTCTTTAATGCTTCCGGACAATGCTTTCCTTGTTACACTAAACAAATATTTAAGTGAAAATCGAAGCTTTGAGAAACATTTAAAACATAATTACTACTTTAATAAAACAC
>JAZHYW010036493.1:0-14230 GCA_037355805.1 Ixodes ricinus
AGGGGTTATGACATGAATATTTTGGGAGGTAGATATGAGGTCTACGTGCGTCATGTAGTGTTCACAACAAGTTTCATGAATTTTGGAGCTCTAGTAATTGCAAAAATCAATTTTCTGATGTTGATCATTTGTAAGAAATGATCAGGCAACCCTGAAAGAATATGACGTAGCCAGCCTCTACCCCTGCCTCCAATAGTCACAACATGGAGTCCATGGGTCACGTGATACTGACTCAGGCTCGCCACGCTCGGCAACTCTCTTCGCCTAGGCACTCTTGCGAGCACAGAGGCTGCCGCCCTGCCGCATAGCGTCTGGCACCTGATCCTGCCTGATCCTCTCCGCGCCTGATCCTCTCCGCCGCATTGCGAGAGCGGATCGAAAACAAAATGACCAACTTCGGGAATTTCTTCGTAATCGCTCGCGTCACTGCTGAGATCGCTATCGAAGACGTAGGAACCGCCAGAGTTTGAAGAGTCCGACGAAGCGGGTGAAGCCGGAGTCTCTATCGGCTCTAATGCCAGGAAACGAACACGATGAAAGCTCGGAAGCTGATGCCAGAGCAGAGGATTAAGAGAGCCTAGTTTGGGAGTGCTTGCAGCGGGTCAGCCCCAGCTCCGCCGGTTGCGCCGCGGCGCTACCAGGGGCGCGCGTGCAGCAGAGGCAGGCTACGTCACGGACCTCCGAACAACCAAGACCCACCCACTGGGGGGAGCCGAGGATCCGCGATAAAAACGACTGTATCTCTGAAACTAGCGGGCTGTTTACAAAACAAAATATCGCAAATGCATGGTAACACATAATGGGTTCTTCAGCCATAGTTATCTCATGTTTTATATATTCCGTGTCATAACCCCTTTAAACGATCCGTGAGCCGCGAGGCTCATGCTGCACTATGAAGCGGTAGCTCGACCGCCGGAAAGGTATGGGACGCGGACGGCTGTACCCCTCCTCATCGCTTAGTCTAGGTAGGCCCCTACGGCCGCTGGAGAGCCAATGTTTTAAAAGGGGGCTCTCACGAAGATGAACGGATGCCGTGCAAGTAAGCGCTGACTTTATTCTTACGCAGTGCTGAGATGCACTACTTCGTCGACGGGGCAACGAAAACCCAAACGATTTCACTCATTTCCATGGTCACAGAGGTCCCATGATGCAACGCAAGCAGTGATGTACGCAACGACTTTTACAAAAAGTCTGTTCTCTTCTTCGAGCATTGGAGATATCGATGAGGGGACGCCATTCAAGTACGACTACATCTTTTCGAGTGTGGAAGAGACCATACCAGCTGATGCTGTAGAGCGGCTTCTTACATGGGGTGAGGGGGGGGCATCAGAAAATAAATATATTTCGTTTTAGAAAACAAGGCCGTTTTGTTGTAGATTCTACCCATCCGTAGCAGAGGCCATCGCGGGGCATAGGTTTGACCCGAGGGCTGCCTCAGCATTAGGCTGGTACTCGTGTTCAAACGCTGAAGATGTGAGTCTGGGCTGAACGCTGTCATAGCGCACGCGTTTTGGCTGGACGCAAGTGCTGTGACATCTAGAAAGTGGTGGCAGACTGGGAACATGAGAGAGGGAAAGAAAGGTTTAGAAAGAGAAGCTTCTTTTATTTTTTTTAACTCAGACCATGTTAAGGCAAAATGTGCAATCCAGCTCAAAATTGAGCGAATGTGTTAAGGGCTGAAATTCATGCCAAAAAGCGTTACGCTCGGGTGTAACGAAAGACAACAGTTACACTTAGGCCAGGGCAACAGAAAGCATACATAACCCATAGCAGGCAACGCATGCTTGAGTCGTAATTAGTATCCATCATTCAAAATTACGCGTAATTATGAGTAACCAGCAATATTTACCTATGCTGCTCAGCGAGAATCGAAACGCGAACCGTGTATTTTGCAAACCAGCGCCTCTGCTCGGCACCACTATGATGGAGGAGGCCAAAGAAGAAAAAAGTCAGCCAGCTGGCTAAGTATAACTCACGCACGGCCAAGGCCGCCTGCAGGAACGGCGACCTTAGCCTTCGCAGCTGACACCCGAATGGCGAAGCATAGCTCCTCACGTGATCTCATGACGTCGCAGGGAGGACTATAACGCGCTAACGAATAGCGTAGCGGGCGTATGACTTCGTAACCTGGCACAGCCAGCCAATGAATAGCCTAAGGGATCACCTGGATGTCGTAAGTTACCTATATAACTTTGGTTTCTCGATGGGGCTCAATGCACTTCGAGAGCACAACAAACTCAAGGCACTACAGGAACCTCCGAAGAAGCGTAACCCATGGAAACTCTTCACGAAAACATGCTGGCACATACCCATGAATAAAGTTTAGCTTGTAATAATCATTCTAATGAAAATAGGTTTCACATTTAGTGTGTCGTGCGGGCATCGCCTTCGCACCGGAAGCTTTCCGTGACCTATTAGAACAAATCATGGCGCACGTATAGAGCGCGCACTATACATTTTGTGCTTTCTTGGTTTCAAAAAATGATCCAGACAATTTATTCAGGAAAGGGTAAGAAATGCTGCTTTTTCTTCTTTTTTTTTTCTTCAAATGCGTTGATCGCAGTCGCGAAAATTCGACTTTGATAAAACAAGCGTGTAGAGCAGAGACTGCAATGGTTCTCAGTGAGGGCAAACTTAAATGGCTTCGAATAAATAGCGTGCCTGTAAGGGCAATAAAAGAGACATCGTCCGTTTTTGTGTTCTATGTTGTTCATTATTTATATTGAAATGGACTGTTTGGACGGCTTCGCCGGACCACCTTTTCGGCGCTCAGACAATTGGTCAGAAATATGCAATGACGCGCGTTGTAGAAAGTATGAAAAACGAACTTCATTCTACGGTAAACTCCGGGTGGCTCCACGGCTCAAATTCCGCCCGAAGAAAGCGCCACCGGACTGTCAAGGCTTCAGAAATATTTACATGATGTTATTTAGACGTTGCGAGGTAATTTCTTCTTTTTGTTTGTATTAAATCCCGGCTATAGTCAATTCTCAAGCTATATATTGAAGAATTAAAAACAGCGCGAGCAAGACGAGGGATGAGAGGGGACGTAGACAGACAGAGTGCTGACTCTCAACTGAAATTTATTGAAAAAGAACACATAAAAATCGCCATGAATAAATAGGACGCAATTCTAATCACATTGTCACGCGTACTATGACTAGTCCACGTGCCCGTAGGAACATCAGGTCTTTATCAAACAGAGCGATCGGGGGCGCACTATACAGTGTACACACACACGTGATTTCCACGTCGAGATATGTGGTACGCCTCGGCAATCTCCCTCGTTATTTGCTGTTTATACCCCCATCAGGATGACTGCGTTTTCTAACATCGGCTCACACCCATATCTGTCGCAATGAATGGCGAGATTGCCCCAGGTCGATGACCTCACCGAGCAGCGGGTGTTCTCTTAGCCTATCATTTATACATCGCCCTGCCTGGCCGACGGACACTCTATTGCATGACAGGGGCACCTGATATACGACACGCTCCCACACTGTACAAACCGTTTTCTGTGTTTGTTGTGTACATTCTTGACTCCCCTGTTTACCGCGATCTACTCGCGCACATAACCTTTCCCACTTCGTTGGGGCTGAATACACCACCGGGCGCAATGTCTGTGCGCCGCTTTGTTCAGCCTATGAGTCACCTTGTGTATGTATGGTAGAGCCACTGGCGTTGCTTCAGTATTTTTAGTACCATACTTGACCGGATGTTTGAGTGCCTTAATGAGACTCTCTGCCACTTCCACGAGAAGGCAGTCCGGATAGCCCCCTCAGGTAGACTTTCTAATTGGATTGAAAAATTACACCTCGTTTAATGTGGAAATGATTTAACTAATGCCGTTTTCAGGCATCGCCGTAACCTGCCTGAAAACGGCTTTAGTTAAATCACATCCACATGAGATGAGGTAGTAGTTTTTCAATCCAATTAGAAAGTCTAACTAAAGGGGGCAAAAGTGTCGATTAAGGCACTGAAACATCCGGACAATTATGGTAGTAAAAATCCTGAAGTAAGGACAGTGGTTCTACCACACAAACACAAGGTGACTCATAGGCTGAAGAAGGTGGCGCAGAGACATAACGTCCCGGTGGTGTTTTCAGCTTCATCGAAGTTGGGAAGGTTTTGTGCGCTAGTAGATTGTGGCAAATAGAGGAGTCACGCGTCACGCATATGCAAACAAACACAGAAAACAGTTTGTACAGTGTAGGGAGGGTGTCGTATATCAGATGCCCCTGTCATCCATTAGAGTGGACGTCAGGCCAGACAGGGTGATGTATAGGTAATGGCTAAGAGAACACTGTGCTCTGGTGAGGTCATCGCCCTCGGGCAATCTCGCCATTCATTGTGACGAGATATGGGTGTGACCGATGTTGGAAGACACAGTCATCCTGTGGAGGTATAAGCAGCAGACAACGAGGGAGATTGCCGAGGCGTACCACATATCTCGATGTGGAAATGACGATGATGTGTAAGTGCGCCCTCGATCGCTCTGTTTGATAAGAACTGGCGTTCCTAGACTCACATGTATGACAGTCATAGTGCATGGCAACGTGGTAAGAATCATGTCATATAACACCTGAGACTGCGTTGGAAGAAATTAGAAACCTTTCAGTAGAAGGAACAGACAGAAACGGACGTCTCAAACGTCCGTTTCTGTGTCGTCCGTTTCTGAGACGTCTGTTTGAGGACGTCCGTTTGAGACGTCCGTTTCTGTGTCTGTTCATTCTACTAAAAGTTTCCCATTTATTCCACCACAGTTTCATGTGTTATATGACATGATTAGCTATCACCAGCTCGCCTGCACACTCACTGTCCTTTCAATGTGGTAAGAATTGCCTCCTACTTATTCACGGCGATTTTTATATGTTGCTTTCCAATAAATTTCAGTTGAGATTCAGCGTCCTATCTGTCTACGTCTCCTGTTGTCCCTCGTCTTGCTCGTGCTGTTTTTAATTCTTCAGCATTCAAAACCAATTCGCCCAAGTCTTCACCCTACTCTCCAGCTGTAGCCGTGATAAAATGACGGCTACATCCTGGGAAACGCAGGTGATCGTGAGTCCCGTGCATCTCATTATCGCTCCTCAGCCTCTCAGATCGAGGCATTAGCCGATCATACAAAATAACTTAGGCGGAGCCGTCATTGATTTGATGTATGCGTTCGCAATGTTTGGAAACGTTGGCTGTAATGATGTAACTTTTGCAGTAGTCAGTGCCGAATTTCCCACGGAAGCTATAATTTTCCTACCACTTTTCTGAACAAACGAATATTATTGACGGCCAAATTAGAAAAGTACTACTTTATCAACACCGAGTCGTAATTTGTGGCACGGTTGATACAGAAAACAAAAACAAAAAAAAGAAACGTCGGAGCGACTGGGACTAGAAGGAATCACAAAAATAAAGTGATGTATATATACTGTAAACGACTACACTTTGGCGAGGGCCTAATTTTCGCGAATTTTTGCGAATCGCCTACAAACGCGAAAAATACGTCCCGCGAACAATTCGGGCAATATGCGAACGTTACGGAAGCTACACTCGATTCGCGAAAATTAGAACCCGCGAATAATTTCAAATTTTCAGCTTTTGGTCCGATTCACAAAAATTTGAGCCCGCGAAAATTAAGTCGTTTACAGTATATATATATATATATATATATATATATATATATATATATATATGTATATATATATATATATTATTCATTGAATACTCGATGCTTAATTAAAACTAAAAAGGTAACGATGCAATATTTAAAACGCCTAAAACATCGAAAATAAATTTGATTATATTTTTCTTCTTTGTATCCTAACAAAACGTTCCCGACCATTCAAAACCGAACGCAATTCGGGGGAGTGAATAATGAAGCTGCACTCCAGAGTTCCCGCCGGATATGTAGCTTGTACCTTACAATGATTATAGGAAGCCAAAACACGTCCCCTTCCACACCATCTGCACTGGTTTGTTGTTGTTTTTTTCTGTCGCCGAGTTTTGCGAATTTTCTACTAATAAATTGTCTGGTGATAAATTGTCCAATGCGACCAATTTCTGCTATGGAGTTTCGTTAAACAGATTACACTACAAATTGTGATGTGTACTTTTTGTTGTTGATTATGATTTGATTGTGAGTTTAATATTGTTGTTTTTTCTTTGGTTACGCCTCCTTGAACTGTACATTTCCACGTTATTTCTTATATGGAATGGAGATACTACACTTCTTTTGCTGCGAATCCAGATTATGTGTTAGTGCGTATCATTTTTAGATAAAGATAATAAAACTCTGTAGTCTCAAACAATAGCTGATGTGACCTTGCCTCGCAGTTCAGTTCAGTCATGCAAGCTTTTCTATCGGATATCTACTATTTTGCGCATATCCTTTGAGAATCTCCTGCTTGACCTGATGAAGTCTTAAAAGGGGGATAGCCAGCCGACCCTCCGTTATTCAGTCCTTTGTTTTCTTGTGATGAGACATGGACTTTCTGTTCGCTACCAAGAATTTTCAATGCTTGCTTCCTGGACAGAAAACCGAATTTGGGCCATAAATAGTTTCTGAAATATCTAGATACTGAAAACGCGACTGGCTGCATCTTTTCGTCATTGTAAGCTTTGCCGTGTGCGCAAATATATCGCCAACTGAGAGGGCGCCGGTCTCTTAATCACCATACCTTTTCCCACCACATACACTAGTAGACATTTTGTGAAGAAACAAATAAAATTTATATTGTGTTTCAGCCGGTCAATTAGGTTACCTTTTAAACCCGACTCGACTTTTTTAATTTTTTTTTTTTTTTACATTTATACAGTACAGTGGTGGTACAAGGTAACGTTAGTGTCAGTTTCTTTATGTTATCTGTCTAAAAGGTGGAGGGCTCGTTTACCTTCCTCTAGACAGACAGGGTTGAAAAAGATAGCAACCACTGCACGGAATCTAATCTTGTATGAAGTACGAACTTAGTGGATAGTTACATCGGGTTTGCCGGCATGCGAGCTGAATTGTTGTCACTTTGTTTTCGCTGCGGCGGCTGACTACTGGCAGGGAGTATTGCTTAGTTCAAGTCTATTTTCATGCTTTCGCAACCGCTCCCATTGTTAGGTAGCATAATCGAATAACTCTAGAGTTATTCGATTATGCTACCTAACAATGGGAGCGGTTGCGAAAGCATGTAAATAGACTTGAACTAAGCAAATACCTCTGCCAGTAGTCTGCCGCGGCAGCGAAAACAAAGTGACAACATTTCAGCTCGCATGCCGGCTTTCCCGATGTAACTTATCCATAAGTTCGTACTTCATACAAGATTAGTTTCCGTGGAGTGGTTGCTATCTTTTTCAACCCTGTCTGTCTAGAGGAAGGTAAACGAGGCCGCCACCTTTTAAGAAACAGCATAAATGAAACTGACAGTAACGTTACCTTGTACCACCACTGTACTGTATAAATGTAAAAAAAAAAAAAAATTAAAAAAGTCGAGTCGGGTTTTAAAGGTAACCTAATTGACCGGCTGAAACACAATATAAATTTTATTTGTTTCTTCACAAAATGTCTACTAGTGTATGTGGTGGGAAAAGGTATGGTGATTAAGAGACCGGCGCCCTCTCAGTTGGCGATATATTTGCGCACACGGCAAAGCTTACAATGACGAAAAGATGCAGCCAGTCGCGTTTTCAGTATCTAGATATTTCAGAAACTATTTATGGCCCAAATTCGGTTTTCTGTCCAGGAAGCAAGCATTGAAAATTCTTGGTAGCGAACAGAAAGTCCCATGTCTCATCACAAGAAAACAAAGGACTGAATAACGGAGGGTCGGCTGGCTATCCCCCTTTTAAGACTTCATCAGGTCAAGCAGGAGATTCTCAAAGGATATGCGCAAAATAGTAGATATCCGATAGAAAAGCTTGCATGACTGAACTGAACTGCGAGGCAAGGTCACATCAGCTATTGTTTGAGAATACAGAGTTTTATTATCTTTATCTAAAATGATACGCACTAACACATAATCTGGATTCGCAGCAAAGAAGTGTAGTATCTCCATTCCATATAAGAAATAACGTGGAAATGGTACAGTTCAAGGAGGCGTAACCAAAAGAAGAAACAACAATCTTTAACTCACAATCAAATCATAATCAACAACAAAAAGTACACATCACAATTTGTAGTGTAATCTGTTTAACGAAACTCCGTAGGAGAAATTGGTCGCATTGGACAATTTATCACCAGACAATTTATTAGTAGAAAAATTCGCAAAACTCGGCGACAGAAAAAAAACACCAGTGCAGATGGTGTGGAAGGGGACGTGTTTTGGCTTCCTATAATCATTGTAAGGTACAAGCTACATATCCGGCGGGAACTCTGGAGTGCAGCTTCATTATTCACTCCCCCGAATTGCGTTCGGTTTTGAATGGTCGGGAACGTTTTGTTAGGATACAAGAAGAAAAATATAATCAAATTTATTTTCGATGTTTTAGGCGTTTTAAATATTGCATCGTTCCCTTTTAGTTTTAATTAAGCATCGAGTATTCAATGAATAATATATATATATATATACATATATATATATATATATATATATATATATATATATATATATATACTGTAAACGACTTAATTTTCGCGGGCTCAAATTTTCGTGAATCGGGCCAAAAGCTGAAAATTTGAAATTATTCGCGGGTTCTAATTTTCGCGAATCGAGAGGTAGCTTCCGTAACGTTCGCATATTGCCCGAATTGTTCGCGGGACGTATTTTTCGCGTTTGTAGGAGATTCGCAAAATTCGCAAAAATTAGGCCCTCGCCAAAGTGTAGTCGTTAGAGTATATATACATCACTTTATTTTGTGATTCCTTCTAGTCCCAGTCGCTCCGACGTTTCTTTTTTTTGTTTTTGTTTTCTGTATCAACCGTGCCACAAATTACGACTCGGTGTTGATAAAGTAGTACTTTTCTAATTTGGCCGTCAATAATATTCGTTTGTTCAGAAAAGTGGTAGGAAAATTATAGCTTCCGTGGGAAATTCGGCACTGACTACTGCAAAAGTTACATCATTACAGCCAACGTTTCCAAACATTGCGAACGCATACATCAAATCAATGACGGCTCCGCCTAAGTTATTTTGTATGATCGCTGATCCTCGATCTGAGAGGCTGAGGAGCGATAATGAGATGCACGGGACTCACGATCACCTGCGTTTCCCAGGATGTAGCCGTCATTTTATCACGGCTACAGCTGGAGAGTAGGGTGAGGACTTGGGCGAATTGGTTTTGAATGCTGAAGAATTAAAAACAGCACGAGCAAGACGAGGGACAACAGGAGACGTAGACAGATAGGACGCTGAATCTCAACTGAAATTTATTGGAAAGCAAGATATAAAAATCGCCGTGAATAAGTAGGAGGCAATTCTTACCACATTGAAAGGACAGTGAGTGTGCAGGCGAGCTGGTGATAGCTAATCATGTCATATAACACATGAAACTGTGGTGGAATAAATGGGAAACTTTTAGTAGAATGAACAGACAACAGAAACGGACGTCTCAAACGGACGTCCTCAAACGGACGTCTCAGAAACGGACGACACAGAAACGGACGTTTGAGACGTCCGTTTCTGTCTGTTCCTTCTACTGAAAGGTTTCTAATTTCTTCCAACACAGTCTCAGGTGTTATATGACATGATTCTTACCACGTTGCCATGCACTATGACTGTCATACATGTGAGTGTAGGGAACGCCAGTCTTTATCAAACAGAGCGATCGAGGGCGCACTATACACACATCGTCATTTCCACATCGAGATATGTGGCACGCCTCGGCAATCTCCCTCGTTGTCTGCTGCTTATACCTCCACAGGATGACTGTGTCTTCCAACATCGGTCACACCCATATCTGTCACAATGAATGGCGAGATTGCCCGAGGGCGATGACCTCACCGAGAGCACAGTGTTCTCTTAGCCATTACCTATACATCACCCTGTCTGGCCTACGTCCACTCTAATGGATGACAGGGGCATCTGATATATGACACCCTCCCTACACTGTACAAACTGTTTTCTGTGTTTGTTTGCATATGCGTGACGCGTGACTCCTCTATTTGCCACAATCTACTAGCGCACAAAACCTTCCCAACTTCGATGAAGCTGAAAACACCACCGGGACGTTATGTCTCTGCGCCACCTTCTTCAGCCTATGAGTCACCTTGTGTTTGTGTGGTAGAACCACTCGTCCTTACTTCAGGATTTTTTACTACCATAATTGTCCGGATGTTTCAGTGCCTTAATCGACACTTTTGCCCCCTTTAGTTAGACTTTCTAATTGGATTGAAAAACTACTACCTCATCTCATGTGGATGTGATTTAACTAAAGCCGTTTTCAGGCAGGTTACGGCGATGCCTGAAAACGGCATTAGTTAAATCATTTCCACATTAAACGAGGTGTAATTTTTCAATCCAATTAGAAAGTCTACCTGAGGGGGCTATCCGGACTGCCTTCTCGTGGAAGTGGCAGAGAGTCTCATTAAGGCACTCAAACATCCGGTCAAGTATGGTACTAAAAATACTGAAGCAACGCCAGTGGCTCTACCATACATACACAAGGTGACTCATAGGCTGAACAAAGCGGCGCACAGACATTGCGCCCGGTGGTGTATTCAGCCCCAACGAAGTGGGAAAGGTTATGTGCGCGAGTAGATCGCGGTAAACAGGGGAGTCAAGAATGTACACAACAAACACAGAAAACGGTTTGTACAGTGTAGGAGCGGTGTCGTATATCAGGTGCCCCTGTCATGCAATAGAGTGTCCGTCGGCCAGGCAGGGCGATGTATAAATGATAGGCTAAGAGAACACCCGCTGCTCGGTGAGGTCATCGACCTGGGGCAATCTCGCCATTCATTGCGACAGATATGGGTGTGAGCCGATGTTAGAAAACGCAGTCATCCTGATGGGGGTATAAACAGCAAATAACGAGGGAGATTGCCGAGGCGTACCACATATCTCGACGTGGAAATCACGTGTGTGTGTACACTGTATAGTGCGCCCCCGATCGCTCTGTTTGATAAAGAACTGATGTTCCTACGGGCACGTGAATGACAGTCATAGTACGCGTGACAATGTGATTAGAATTGCGTCCTATTTATTCATGGCGATTTTTATGTGTTCTTTTCAATAAATTTCAGTTGAGAGTCAGCACTCTGTCTGTCTACGTCCCCTCTCATCCCTCGTCTTGCTCGCGCTGTTTTTAATTCTTCAATATATAGCTTGAGAATTGACTATAGCCGGGATTTAATACAAACAAAAAGAAGAAATTACCTCGCAACGTCTAAATAACATCATGTAAATATTTCTGAAGCCTTGACAGTCCGGTGGCGCTTTCTTCGGGCGGAATTTGAGCCGTGGAGCCACCCGGAGTTTACCGTAGAATGAAGTTCGTTTTTCATACTTTCTACAACGCGCGTCATTGCATATTTCTGACCAATTGTCTGAGCGCCGAAAAGGTGGTCCGGCGAAGCCGTCCAAACAGTCCATTTCAATATAAATATTGAACAACATAGAACACAAAAACGGACGATGTCTCTTTTATTGCCCTTACAGGCACGCTATTTATTCGAAGCCATTTAAGTTTGCCTCACTGAGAACCATTGCAGTCTCTGCTCTACACGCTTGTTTTATCAAAGTCGAATTTTCGCGACTGCGATCAACGCATTTGAAGAAAAAAAAAAGAAGAAAGCAGCATTTCTTACCCTTTCCTGAATAAATTGTCTGGATCATTTTTTGAAACCAAGAAAGCACAAAATGTATAGTGCGCGCTCTATACGTGCGCCATGATTTGTTCTAATAGGTCACGGAAAGCTTCCGGTGCGAAGGCGATGCCCGCACGACACACTAAATGTGAAACCTATTTTCATTAGAATGATTATTACAAGCTAAACTTTATTCATGGGTATGTGCCAGCATGTTTTCGTGAAGAGTTTCCATGGGTTACGCTTCTTCGGAGGTTCCTGTAGTGCCTTGAGTTTGTTGTGCTCTCGAAGTGCATTGAGCCCCATCGAGAAACCAAAGTTATATAGGTAACTTACGACATCCAGGTGATCCCTTAGGCTATTCATTGGCTGCTGTGCCAGGTTACGAAGTCATACGCCCGCTACGCTATTCGTTAGCGCGTTATAGTCCTCCCGTGACGTCATGAGATCACGTGAGGAGCTATGCTTCGCCATTCGGGTGTCAGCTGCGAAGGCTAAGGTCGCCGTTCCTGCAGGCGGCCTTGGCCGTGCGTGAGTTATACTTAGCCAGCTGGCTGACTTTTTTCTTCTTTGGCCTCCTCCATCATAGTGGTGCCGAGCAGAGGCGCTGGTTTGCAAAATACACGGTTCGCGTTTCGATTCTCGCTGAGCAGCATAGGTAAATATTGCTGGTTACTCATAATTACGCGTAATTTTGAATGATGGATACTATCACGACTAAGCATGCGTTGCCTGCTATGGGTTATGTATGCTTTCTGTTGCCCTGGCCTAAGTGTAACTGTTGTCTTTCGTTACACCCGAGCGTAACGCTTTTGGCATGAATTTCAGCCCTTAACACATTCGCTCAATTTTGAGCTGGATTGCACATTTCTGCCTTAACATGGTCTGAGTTAAAAAAATAAAAGAAGCTTCTCTTTCTAAACCTTTCTTTCCCTCTCTCATGTTCCCAGTCTGCCACCACTTTCTAGATGTCACAGCACTTGCGTCCAGCCAAAACGCGTGCGCTATGACAGCGTTCAGCTCAGACTCACATCTTCAGCGTTTGAACACGAGTACCAGCCTAATGCTGAGGCAGCCCTCGGGTCAAACCTATGCCCCGCGATGGCCTCTGCTACAGGATGGGTAGAATCTACAACAAAACGGCCTTGTTTTCTAAAACGAAATATATTTATTTTCTGATGCCCCCCCCCTCACCCCATGTAAGAAGCCGCTCTACAGCATCAGCTGGTATGGTCTCTTCCACACTCGAAAAGATGTAGTCGTACTTGAATGGCGTCCCCTCATCGATATCTCCAATGCTCGAAGAAGAGAACAGACTTTTTGTAAAAGTCGTTGCGTACATCACTGCTTGCGTTGCATCATGGGACCTCTGTGACCATGGAAATGAGTGAAATCGTTTGGGTTTTCGTTGCCCCGTCGACGAAGTAGTGCATCTCAGCACTGCGTAAGAATAAAGTCAGCGCTTACTTGCACGGCATCCGTTCATCTTCGTGAGAGCCCCCTTTTAAAACATTGGCTCTCCAGCGGCCGTAGGGGCCTACCTAGACTAAGCGATGAGGAGGGTACAGCCGTCCGCGTCCCATACCTTTCCGGCGGTCGAGCTACCGCTTCATAGTGCAGCATGAGCCTCGCGGCTCACGGATCGTTTAAAGGGGTTATGACACGGAATATATAAAACATGAGATAGTTATGGCTGAAGAACCCATTATGTGCTACCATGCATTTGCGATAGTTTGTTTTGTAAACAGCCCGCTAGTTTCAGAGATACAGTCGTTTTTATCGCGGATCCTCGGCTCCCCCAGTGGGTGGGTCTTGGTTGTTCGGAGGTCCGTGACGTAGCCTGCCTCTGCTGCACGCGCGCCCCTGGTAGCGCCGCGGCGCAACCGGCGGAGCTGGGGCTGACTCGCTGCAAGCACTCCCAAACTAGGCTCTCTTAATCCTCTGCTCTGGCATCAGCTTCCGAGCTTTCATCGTGTCCGTTTCCTGGCGTTATAGCCGATAAAGACTCCGGCTTCACCCGCTTCGTCGGACTCTTCAAACTCTGGCGGTTCCTACGTCTTCGATAGCGATCTCAGCAGTGACGCGAGCGATTACGAAGAAATTCCCGAGGTTGGTCATTTTGTTTTCGATCCGCTCTCGCAATGCGGCGGAGAGGATCAGGCGATCGGCGCAGAGGATCAGGCAGGATCAGGTGCCAGACGCTATGCGGCAGGGCGGCAGCCTCTGTGCTCGCAAGAGTGCCTAGGCGAAGAGAGTTGCCGAGCGTGGCGAGCCTGAGTCAGTATCACGTGACCCATGGACTCCATGTTGTGACTATTGGAGGCAGGGGTAGAGGCTGGCTACGTCATATTCTTTCAGGGTTGCCTGATCATTTCTTACAAATGATCAACATCAGAAAATTGATTTTTGCAATTACTAGAGCTCCAAAATTTATGAAACTTGTTGTGAACACTACATGACGCACGTAGACCTGATATCTACCTCCCAAAATATTCATGTCATAACCCC
>JAZHYW010036494.1:0-96364 GCA_037355805.1 Ixodes ricinus
GATCGTCGTTGTTATTATAGTTACGAATCACTACTTAAATATCTTAACTCACGAGAGCTAAGTAAACGGCGTACCATTCGTGATTTGTCGTTTTTGTATAAAGTCATCTGTGGTAGAATTGATAGTATTTCACATTTATCATCTGTGAACTTTCATGTATGTACCTTTTCGTACTCGTAGATCTCTTTTGCAATTTTACCCTAATACCCTAATACCATGCCTCGCCAATGTCCTATAGGATCGAGCACCTTTATCATGAGCTTTCTTTTCCTGATCTTGACATCTACGCAGGTACGTTTTTTAAAAATGGTGAAGCATTTATAGAGTGTGCAATTTTGTTTGCCTTTCTAGCATTGTGTTTTCTTTTGATTTTAGCGCTTTGTGTTATCTGTAGCGTCTTGATATATGTGTGTATTGCGTTTGTTAATTTTGTGGCTAGTATTGATTAACCTGTGCCTCAACCTGTGCCTCAACAGACAGATGCATCTTTAATGCGATGGTTATTTTGTTTATAGCGTACAAATAAGTAGGCCTTCGTTGCGGTTTTTGGACACTACCAGAAAATAAAGCATGTTATTATTATGTCTTACCGGTATCTCACCTTCTGCCTGGCTCCCAGTGACGAACTTAGTCTCAATTGCAGAATATCAATTAATCCTTAAAAGGAACGAACGCTTTAAGTTCCGCTTTACTGCGGAGACACTGGTCGCCAATAGAGGCTAACTAACGTTTCGTTGTTTAAACACACACAACAAAATTGCGGCAGGCACGTGTGTGCCGGTATATAAATTCAAGATATATGTTGATACCGTTATTAATATGAGGGCCGTACGTAAGCAAAAAAGTGACATAGTTGGGGAATCGTGTTATCACCGGTTAATGTCGTTCTTCACACAGACAAAAGTTGAAATAAGCTCTACGATTGTGGTTTTATCCCCGTAGAGCCCAGACCAACTCACGGGCTCAAGTGGTAAGTTAAAATAAAATTAGTTTCATTCAGAAAACTAGCGGATAGCACAGTTGTCTGGGGGCCTGGCATAGGCACGCCTGACGAGGCAACAGCACCCTCCCTCGCCCACCTGTCCGGTCACATTATCCAACATGTCCCTGGGGCGCCTGTCTAGTGCAACAAGGACAATAACAACATTACGCAATGACACACTGCAAAAAAACAACAGCAATATACGAGACATTTAAACATAAGGAATAGATAGAGCACCATGAAACAACTCAAATAATGACTATAAGCATAGAAAAACGATTTCCACGCTACAATTTGTATACAGTCTTATTCGCATGAAATTGAATTTATTTTGAGTAAGAGGTCTTAGAACGACAATGTCAAGTTTGTATGGAGATGTTTTTGTGTGTGTGATGCTCTTTTCCATATTTCAATTTTTTCCTCATTAAGTTTATTCGCAATATCTTCTTCCCTGGTGAAAATAAAGGGCTCTTTGTTCATCTTGTTTTTTTCAGAGCCCTGAGTGCACCCGACACAAGGCCGGTGCACTGGATTCTTTACGTCAGCTCCGTTAATTAAGGCAAAGATTGGACAGCGAGTGCTGCGCCAACGTTCGGTTGGGAACTTGTGTTCATATTCAGTGATTGAACAACACCCGATCGCTGACTCATCGTTTAGCAACGTCCACCGAGCGTTGAGTCAGAAACAAACGATTTATGTTATTGTCGTCCCCGTGGGTGTAGTTCTCAACTTAGCCACTAGGGGCGCGGCTGTTGGGTCTTCTTGGGAGCACCTCCTCCCCCTAGCCGCGCTGGGCTGGACGCAGGTCTGTGTGCCCTATGGAGCCTGTCTCTCTCTTTGCTCGTATCACCCTCTGTGTCTGCGTGACACCGTGATAGGTCCGTGACGTTTCTTGACGTCACATGATTATGTGATGTCACGGCGTAAAGTGAAACCGTGACAATTTCCCCTTTAATCAAGACAATATCTTCTGTTAAGCTTTGCGGATAAATTGAGACGTCACGTAATAGAGTAATCTTTGTAAGTACCTTTGCCATATTTTGAAAGCTGGTGGAGATTGATCGTGTGTATCTTGTGCTAAGCAGGGCCTCGGCTGTCGCCTAGTTCATTTGCTGAACACAGCAATACGTGAACAGTATCGTGCGTTCCTTACGACAACACATAGACGGGCGTTTATAGACGCTGCTGTATAAGCACACGAAGCTTTGCTCCTGTAGGCGAAAAGCAGCTGTGGCTTGACTCCCTTCGGGAGGTCCCATAGACAAGACGGGGGCTTCCCTTATTGAGCAAGGCGAGCAGCCGCGACACCCGAGACGGATTGCGAGGCTAATTGGAGCGGAAAGTCGGAGCAGCAAGCACAGACGTCGCCAATTAGTCGGGAATAAACAAGATTGGCCCGACCGAAAATCGTGCCCAATTAGGGGCTTATTCCCGGAATAGAGGAAATATTGCGGCTGCTGCTCGCGCACCCTGCGACCTGTATATACATACTGGTGCCTAGTAAGGTATACCAGAACTCGGAAGAATTGCCGTGCTTTGGTCTTCATCTTTGCTCGAAGTCATGTTGTGCTTCGAGGGCCCTGGAATGGGGACCTTTTCTACGCGGCTTCGATGACGGGTTTGCTGCTATTTTTAAGTCTCAAGAGCTGCAAGGCGAACTGCATTTTCGTGATGAATGTTTGCGTTCTTCGCCGCAAATATTCGAGCGACGCCAGGTCTTTGAAACCGACTGCAGGCGTATTTGTTGTATCCCGGGAAAACGCTCTTTTACTTTAGCGAGAAACAACCGTTCACGACGTTTGCGTGAATGGAGAGATCCGCGTGGTGTTCAGTGAAAGGTATATGTCCTAAAGTGCAATTTTTTTTTTTTCTACTATCATCACAACGTCATTGGATTTTTCCGCTTTATCGAATACCTTGAAATAGGCTGACGTATTCGTGCGAAGTCGGGAAAACAAAAGTACTATAGTAGAAAACTGCCGGCTCTGATGTTTGACTAACGCATAATAAAAATTTTAGGCATGCTATTAACACTAACCAAGTTTTTACAATAATTTAAGCTTAGCGGTGCCTATTTTAAAAGTCCAGGTCAAAATTTGTATGACAGCTTTTAACTTTTATAATGATGTGGCTTTATCCGGTGCTAAAGTTGAGGCTTGGGCGCGTCGGTACATACTTCGAGGACCAGACAAAGAAGTTAACACGGACGCAGCGCTGTTTTTTTAATTCCGCTGTTGCTCTGAATAGCGCTGTTTCATCCGGTGACAAAAAAAAAAGAACTTTGAGCGTGTACTTTCAAACTTTTGGAAGGCATCGACGTAATGTTTTAAGTTTTACGTTTGGTAAATAAACTGGAAGGACATCAGATAAAATTAAAAGGAAGCAGACAAAATTGGAAAACTGCAATACTTCTTAGTAATATTTACAATAGAGTTAAGATGAAAATCAACTTGTTTCGTCTCGTCACCAAGGCCTGTTAAAGAGGCTAAAATTAAAATAATGCATGAAGAAGACCGTTTAATCAAAGCGTCGCTCCCTCCCCTCTCTGGTTCATCGTTTTCCAATCTACCCCAACGTTGAGATAACCAGGATTGTAAAGTACATTGGTACAAGTAACTGGAAATCTAATCTAGGTACTTTTGTTGTACCTGAGGTACAAACTATAGGTACTTTCATTTCTTGGTATCTCTACCTGTACCTTAGGTACATTTTCCAGTAACTTGTAACTAAGCGAAGGTACTTTTTACGGGTATTTTTCTACTCATTTCGTCAAAATGGCAAAAACTATAAATCTTGACGTAATAACACACTACCTTGTTCCGCGATTAACGTTGAGTTGGGTACGACCTGGGAGGCACTGACTTGATCGAACGGCGTTTTAGCGGACGAAGCCCCGCCCATGATGCTTCATCGAACGACACTTTAGCGAATGGCGGTGTTCATTTGAGCGGACGATGAATTAGCGATGCCGTTTTAGCGACACTAATTTATCGAATCGCTTTGAAACTCCGTTTAGGGAAAATAGCGACCTGCTTCCTTCATCTCAAACCCAAATCGACTTCATTGCTTGTTTGAAGCTCCTCTGACAGCTATACAAGGGTCGAGATAATTTGAAAGATGTGCGCAGTTTCTGCTGCCCGTATGGTGTCCTGGTGGTGGCTCTTCTGCCATAAATAAAATATAAAATATAATTGAAAGTAAATTACAACTACAATCGTAAAGCAATGTAACATTGCGTATGTAATAGTTTCCACTCAACAAATCGGACTCAAAGTTTGCAGTTATCAAAACTGAAAAAGCTCCGAAAGAAATAATAAAAAAAAGCTTATTTTCCTTCCGATTAACGAAAAAAAAAAAACATGGCAGTATGAAGTTTTTAGCTCGTCGTTACAAAGGTTAGGTGCATATGCACTTGACTCATGCATTTCTTCATGTGGCCGATGTCTTCTGAGCCCGTCGACATCAGCACCGGCTCTGAGGGCAAGAACGTCAACAATCGAGTTTCTGTGGTTTCGGCGTGACATGGTAAACAGTGGAAGCTGTGGCCTCGGTGAACCATTGGGAGCGTGGGGATAAGGCACGTGAGGACTCAACTCCGACGTGGACATCGCATTGATACCAATAAAGCACATTTATCGAACTCGTTTTTGTGTGTATCCTTAGTATAAAAAACTTTACTTCCAATATATTCTGACAAATTTGGGGAAAATACATAAAGAAAGTATCTTCGAAGTAACTGTACCTGTACCTAGGTACATTTTAAGCGAGTAACTAGGTACCCTTTCGTGTGAGTAACTGTAACTGTATCTTAGGTACATTTTTAAAGTAACATTTACAACCCTGGAGGTAACCCAACGTTGAGATACTCGTAAAACGCAAAACTACCAATTACCGAAATAAAAATGCAATCTACAGTCACTGAAGCACTCAAAAATAAGGTTGATCTACATTGTCTTAAGTATAGTATTAGAATTACGTACGTCTGGACGAAACAAAACGGGGCGTGCGGTCCTGATATATGGCACTGCCGCTCGATGGGGCAATGGGGGGGGGGGGGGGTCGAGCGGCAGTGTGTATGAATACACCAGTGCAGACCTTGTGCCTATATCTCAAATACTCTACTCAATATACTGTATTTCAAGTATTTTTTAAAGTATCTTGGTATTTTGCAAATACTTTTGATCGAGAGTATTTGATACTGTATCTTTTAATTATATTTCTGAATATCTTGTACTCATCACCTCAAATTCATTTAGACATTCCGCCATCTTACGACCATTTCGGTACGGAGTGGCGTGGGCGTGGCACGAGCAACGTGAACATTCTTTCGAGCAACCATATCCTGTTGCTAGTTCCAATAGGCTACGGTGACTTTGATTGGGCTCGTGAAAATATCGCTTTCGTTCCGATTGTGACTCATATTTCACTCCAAAGGTCGTACTATGTAGGTCTTCCCCTCGCATTTTCAAAGGCGCCTTTTGTTTTGCTAGAGTTTCCCCCAAAAAATCCTCAAACAAAAGGAGTGCTAAGTAAATATTGCCACATATCAACGTCAGCGCGTTCGTCAACGTGATGATCATGATGATGAGAGGACACGTAATTTCAGCACGCGCCGCGCTCAGCTTAGCACTCCCGCCGCTGCCTCACGCAGCAGCGCAGCTGCAGCAGTCACCAGCGAGCCAGGGCGGTCTGCGCGGGTCACCACCGCACCCACGGCCGGCGCTGCGGTCGCTTCTGCTCCCCTCGGTGCCAAGAATTCTTTCTCATTCACAACTCTTAAAAGTGCTTAGGTGTCCTCGGAATTTTTTTCTTCTTTCCCATCACAGCGTTCGTGCGGCGTAGGTATTGTAGTTTTGAACCAAGAGCTGCTGCGTCATGGCTCCTATTTGTTTCGAAACGGAGGGTCGGGTAATCCGTTTTGATATTGTTTTTCAGGGCACAAAGTAAAGGCTTATTATACTTCGTTTCACCTTCCGTCCAGACGCAGCGGATGCTACGAGGGAACGGGACCAATCAAGCAGCGTCAAAAGTGCAAATCACTAGGCTTGTTCTGTTTATGATTGGTTCAGGGATGAAAAACACAGACAGAACCATTACGAACACCTTGATGGTGCCCTTTTGACGCTGTGTGATTCGTCATATAATCTCGTAGCATCGGCTGCGTCTGGACGGAAGGTGAAACGAAGTATAACGTTTATGCCCCCGCGAACCACGCTTTGTAGCATTTTCTTTTTCTTTTTTTAACAACCTCGATGTTTATTTACACGATGCGTGTCCTTGCTTCATCGTGGGGGATTCTAATTGCGTTTTTGACTCGATGACGGACATCCGGGGTCCGGGAATGGGACGATCTGTTTGGTATGCACGCGAACTGCGGAGACTGGTGCGTCATTTAGAGCTTTAGGATGCATGGTCTTTCCTTCATGGCGCCTATTTTCAATCCACATGAAACGACGGCAGGACTAGCTCACGCTTGGATCGCATTTACGTGCCGCGTTGGTTGACCACGGCGGTGACGTTATGCACCGCTGTAGTTTTTCCGCCGCCTCCGGTTCGCGTGTCCGATCATCAGTCTTGGGTACTATCGTGATATTGTAACTCGTTACTTTTTTGGTAACTTTTAACTGCAACTCGGTAAAAATTTTTAAAGTAACTCTAACGAAAACTTAAATACTTTGTTGAATACGTAACTAAAAAAGCACAGACCTACTCGAAGCACCCCTTCTTCCTCTACACTTCTTTTTTTATGTTCTATGATTAAAAATGAAAGCCGTTTACAACTCCCTGTAACGCCGAATTAGAGCGCAGCTCTTCAGGAGGAGGAGGGAAGGGTACTGATGGGAAGATATACCCCTCCTCCCTCCTCCTCACGTCCTCATCCTGTCTGCTACTCCTCCCTCCGAGCGGCGTCGCCGTCGCCTCACGAGGATCACGTGACCTCACGGGGGTCACGTGACGACACCAGGGTCACGTGACGATGACGTCATGATAAATGTCACTGATAACGTCATCATCACTGGTGACGTCATCGGCATAGTAATCGTCGTCACTGGTGACGTCATCAGTGATGTCACTGATGACGTCATTGGCATCGGCATTGTCACTGATGACGTCATCGGCATCGTCATCGTCACTGATGACGCCATCAGTGACGTCACCAATGACGTCACACGTCACATAATGTACCGTGCCGTTACGCCGACGGCGACGCCGACGGCGACGCCGCTCAAGCCGGGAACGGGCGCCTAAGAGCTCCGCTCTAAACGTGTCTGCGAAGATACAGATACTTTTGGGGAAAACAATACCCTATTTCGTAAACACTACAGCGGGTTCGACCATGTGTGGAGCGGAACGCCGAACGAGACCCTCTGTCGCCGGTGCCGCTGCAGTCGCGGCGATAGCTTTCCTTGGGAAAGCGAGTCGCCGCTAGCCGACACTGTCTGACCAGTGCCACAGACGATGTTTATAATGGATGACTTGCCATTTCCCAGGTGCCGTGAGCCCGTGATATACGGTCTAGTCTTTTGCTGTATGTTGCATAGCAGAAATTATAAAGGAAAGCGGAACGTATTTTGAGACGACTTTGTGTTGTTTTTGTTAACATTTTCTTTACCTTGTTTGATATCAAAGATCTTTTCCAGATCATTCAGTTCCAAATGCTTAGGCCTTCTGCTCCCCACCCCGTTATTGTAATGGATCCGTCTGTTCATCGGTATCTCCCTCTCCTCTAAGCCGAGAAAGGGGAATAAGAAAGCTCTTAAGAAGACAGAAAGAACGTCACAAGAAGAAGGAAAATAGTTTGATGATAATTAACCGTTATCGCTTGAGCGGGACGCTGTCATGGCTCACGAACGGCAGGTGTTACCGTGGCCCGGCTATGAACTGCACTTTGACCTTGTCGCATTTAGTGGCGATAACTTCACTGCTCGCTGCGAACACTGCAATAAAGTATACGCTGCCGGGATCGTGATCCTCTTCCTCCAACCTTCGCAAGCACCAGGATGAGTTTAGACTGTAATGTCTGGACACAGCTAGGCACTGAAACGGAACGATAGAAGGCCGAAACTCCTGACAGCGCTTTCCAGCGTCAACGACTTTCCCACCATTAGGGAAAGCATTTTTTTACGCCTGAATACTCTGTTTAGCGCATCCGATGAGCGCTTCTTTCGCAAGGGATATGTCCAGCTTCAAAAAGGGAAAGTTAAGTGGTATTTGAAAAGCAGTCGCAGCTGAGTTACACCGTGAACTAAATCTATTATTTAGTCCATCTTGTATCGAAGGAACAAACGCTTGATTCAATGAAGTTGTGCGACCGGAATGATATATATCTAAATTTTTGCAATTGGAGTTTTCTGAGAGTTCTAAATAAATATAAGTCGCAGTCAATGTGTGTTGTCAACAATGTCTTCATGGTTAAATTGAAAAAAAAAGAAACGAAAGTATCTTGAAAGTAACTAAGATACTATGAGGAAGTAACTGTAACTGTAACGCGTAACTTTTATTTTTCAGTACCTATAACTGTAACTTAAATACACTTTTGACAAACTATATGTGACTGTAACTAATTACTTTTTAAAAGTAACTTACCAAGAATGCGTATCATAGCCCCATCATCGTCGCTCTTTCTTCACCCAAAGCTAGTGGCATGCGTCCTTGGCGTCTGGGCGTTCGCGTTTGGCGCGATGAATCCGCCAAGAGGACGCTGTCCAACCTAATAAAGCAGTGTCTTTTTGGAATGCGCCCGACTCCCGCCACGTGGGACCATCTCAAGGGCAAGTGGCCGGATTTATGTTCCATGCAGGGGTGACATCTTCGAGCGGACTGCCGAGCGCTCCTTCAGGATACGATTCTCCGCATAAGCATTGTCCGCAGGGGTGGTGCTGTCACCTCTCTTATGCAAACTTACTTGGCACAACTTCAGCAACGCTACAGTGCCTGCTCCGCACTGATACAACGGCTTCCACGGTTTTTGTGTGAACCGTTGTCTAGCGACCCATCTCGAAGTCCTGCGATACACCCGGCGGACTCAGCAGCCTGGTTCTAGCGCGTCCTTTTGGCTTCTTGCCCCTGTTCCCTCCACACGCACCTACCTACACATAGTTCACCTTCCAACCTTCGCCTCCCACTTCAGGCCTCTCGCGCAAACAAAATATGAGGCTAGTTGCCATAAACTGACCGACCACCCTTTCTTCTTTTTTTTTTGTGGTCTTTTAAGAGTTTTTGGCAATTTTGGTCCGACCTTAGAACAGGCCCCTGCCCCGGCGAAACTTTAACACGCCCTTTCCCGGGTGAAATCGGGCACGACGCCCGGGCCAGACGGTCTCCCAACAGAATCTTATAAGACCTTTTGGCCTGTTCTTTGCGACTTATCATGCAGCGTTTTGCGAGTTTTCTTCGAGGAACTGTGCCTTCCGGCATCCTTCCGGCTTGGTCGAATTGTCCTTCTCCCCAAGGAGGGGGAAGCCTTGGCGACCCGGGTGCCTGGCGCCCAATTACGTTGTTAGACGCGCACTACAAAATTATGACCACTGTTCTTTCTTTGCGGATGCAGACCATACTCCTAGAATTGATTAATCCGCGTCAGCCATGCTCGGTTCCAGGTCGCACCATCCATTGCCTGGTCGCCCTTACGCGGAAGCTCATGAAGTACACGCGAGCCCGACAGGTAGGCGGTCTGCTAGTATCCCTTAATCATGGACAAGGTCTTCGATCGCGTGGAACACAGATATCTATAGAGACCCTCGGTTCGATGGTCTCCACAACGGTATGCAAAGCGAATTGTTTGTCGAGGGAATCGCGGTAGCACGCTTCCCGGTCACGCGGGGCGTTCTCAGAGGGTGCCCACACTCCCCACTTCTGTTTGTGCTTAGCTCCGAACCTTTCCTTCGGGGACTTGAGGGTGCCTCGAACTTTCGAATCCTACAGCTCCCGGAGACGAGTGAAGTCAAGGCGACGCGTATACGCTGACGATGTGACGCTCGTCGCCCGTGATGGCGACAGTGTTCTGGGGGCGCTTCAGGTTTTCGTGACCTAGGCGGCTTTGTCCGGCGCAGAGCTAAACTCCACCAAGTCCCAGATTCTCTGCATTGGCGATCCTACGCGCGATCCCTTGCCGCTCCCCGTTGGCGTAACTGTGAAAACCTTGGTGGTGACCTTTGGTGGAGATGGCGTGGCACGCGAGACGTGGTCTGCGCTTGCGCGTGACCTAAACTCGCGCGTAGAAGAGGTTAGGATATGTGCTTTCCCCATCGGCCGTTATTTGGCACAACCAGTGTTTTGCGATCAACTCTAGCATGCCACGCGCGTGGCTTCACCGCCCTCTCCGTTTGGACGCGAGGCGCACTCCTCTCGTGTCCTTTTTTTGGGGGGGGCAAGCAAGACGGCTCTGGTGGCTCGCCCCGCGCTCAGCCTAGCTCAAGAGCGCGGTGGCTGGAGCTTCTCTTGTGTCAAACTGACAGCGTCACCCCTATTCCTCAAGACGCTCATGACTATCCTAGATGACGCGGACAACCCGGCCCGTCCGATGGCTGTTTATTTTTTCTGGACATTGTATAATGAGCTGGAACCCTCGCAACCGCCTCTCATTGGCGCCTGTATGGAAACGTTTCCCCCTTTCTACAAAGCTGCTGTTGAGACTTTCCGACAGCTCCGCGCCCATGTATCAAAAGAAGACATTGCTGAGGCTCCGGCCTCTCGTCTTATTGATACTCTCTACTCGTCCCAGTTTCCGGCGCCATTAGCGGGACTTGGGCTGTAGTACACGGGACGACCCCTCCCCACGGTAGCCTGCCTGGAGAAATTTGTGACTTAGTGGAAGAAAGGTTGGGGAGTGTTGGGGAGTCTTGCTAACCAAGGACCGCTTTTACCACTGGGGTTTTGTCACTGACGTTAAGTGTCCCAACTGCAGAGCACAGGATGGAGACAAACATCCAAGTAATGGCGCAGTGCGTGGTGGCGCAGATTTTCTGGCTTTTTGTGATGCATGCCTTCTTTGACGCTGGTACGCGCCGTTATGTCAGTCAGGGTCGTCGGCCCCGAGGAAATTTTGGGTTCCTTGTAATCGCGCTAACCGAATGGGTCCTGTGGCGCAACCGCTGCTGCTCGAAGGTGCGGCAGCGTCGCCAACGAGTGAAGTGGCCGTTTTTTGGTCACTTTTTTGAAGTGTGAGCTGTTCCTCCTTGGGGCGCGCGAGTTCCTGGTACGCTGGTCGTGCTGGTACCCGACGGTGCTCAACGGCCAGGTGCACCTGACTTGCCTGTCCTTGGACATATTGTAATACGGGCACTCTGTGGTCTCGCCTCGCCGGCTGCGATGCCCAAGTGGTCATTGCGTCGTGTAACCTTTGTTTTGTGCAGAGCATGCGTCACATGTGACCTTGCAACATTGTAAGAACACGCACTAGTGTGCAAATATAATTTTCTCTGCCTGAAACCCCTCCACTGTATACGTTTCGCCGCCAAAATGGCCTATCGAAGCCAAAATTGAACGGTAACAACGGACGCTATCGAATGCGGTACTCTGGCTACTGCGAGATGGCCCTGCGAGATGGCGCCACCGGCCCTTGCGCGACTCGACCTGAACCAATACGTGCAGCCGTGCAGTTCCTGGAGGGGCCACTGCGAGAGAAATGGAGGCGTTGCTATCGCGTTTAGTTTGGTTCTCTAAGTGCTGATCGGAGCCACTTTTTGAATGCAGGTTCCTATGGCCGTTTCCCAACTGAGTATTCTAGTAACGTTGGTCTAAGTATACAAAGATTGGAAGGGTTTCAGGGATGACCGAAAAATGGCGCCAATGTGCCAGTAGTTTTCTCTCGTTGTAAGTGGTTGCAACGCAACCACTTACAACGGGAGAACTACGAGGGATCTCACACTCAAAAGTGAATGTGTGAACCAGCCTTGATTTTGACAGGTAGCGACAACACAGTTCACAAAGCTCACTCACGATGATGAACGTTGCAGTTATTGCAGTTAAGTGAAACGTTGTGGGCAGCAGGAAAGAATCCCCCCCCCGCCCCCCCATTTTACATTATTTTGATTTTCTTCTTTGTTTTTTCTTTCGACTGAATTCGCAAGTTTCGTGAAGCAACTTGGCGACCGTCCCCGCGCCAGCCTGAGAAGTGACTTCCGCGCAACTCCTGCCCCTCCCTTCCCTCCTCCATCTCCTCGTGTCAAGCCAGTTCCGGCTACAAGCTCACCCAGAGAGAGAGAGAAATAAAATGAAAACCCAGAGGAAAACACGCGGACGAACAAGAAACGCCAGCGCGTGCGCGTCGTCTCCGCACTCCACCACCGCCGTCAGGAAACCTCAACAAACACGCGCTGTCTAATCGAAAACGTGCTGCTGCCGTCGCTAGGGCGAAGCCAGCCAGACGTCCTCGCTTTTATAACAGCCATTATCGAACTTTTATGACCGTATCTGCTTTATCTACGACTTTTATTTCCCCCTCGTCTTATTTCCCCATTCTACGCGCTGCATAGCCTTATAGGATCTGGCAGCAGCGGCGGGAGCCACGGTGGTTCGCGCGCGCGCATGGCAGGGAGGTAGGCAGGCAGTTAGTGGTGCCGGCCCCTTGACCCGTTCCCGACTGCTGCCGGAGAACAAACAGCGAATGCTCGTCGACGAAGGAGCCGCTTTCCTGGAAGGGCACACAGAGTCTTCGACGCGCAGGCCTCTAACCGGTTGGTCAATTTGTCTTAAACGCGTAATACAATTACCCCCAGCGTGAGCAGGAAATGCTTCCATCATCGCTGAGCCCGCGAGCATGAAGCACGTCGAGAAAGGCTGAGTCGTGCCGGGCGAAGGTTCGCGCTGCTGCGACCACGCGGTGTGCCAGGGATCGGCGGGCGATGCTGCGATAGAAGCGACCGCGCATCCCACCGCCTGGAACGCCGTTGATACGACCGCGCGCTTGATGGATCGTGGATGCGTTCCGGCTCCGCGTGACACTCGCCACGGTTAGGGATGATGTGGCTTTGTTGCTATACGAGTGAGGTGCTGCTCTAAACCGGCGTCCGCTGGCTTTGATTGTGAGCTTGCTTGTTGAGTCGGCTGGTACGCCGCAGTTTGAGACCGACGGGTGGAACTTGGTTCGATTCATTATTCTGACGAACAGTTGGATCAGCTCAGAGTGAACTTATAGTCTAAGTTATGGAACTTATAAAGAGGCACTGAAGTGCAGTTACAAAGCTCGCACTGGAGGCGGAGTTTCTACTGCTGATCTAGTTTTGCAGCAGACTATAGTCTTGCTAGTAAAAGACTAGGTGTTTTAAAGCATGAAATGCTTTTTAACAAAATCTCTTAACCCAAAAATTTTGTGCGTCCATCCGTCCGTCCGTCGGTGCGTCCGCGCATTTCCCGTTAAATTTAGCGAGGAAACTGAATTGATGCTGAGATAACGTGACACCGATTGATGTCACGTGACATGACGTCACGTGACCTGTGCACCAATTCAGTTTCCCCACTAAATTAAGCGGGAAAATCGACGTCATATGATATAACGTGACGTGACCTATGCACCAATTAATTTTTCCCGCAAGATTTGGCGGGAATTTGATGTCACGTGACCTGGCGTCACGAGACCTAATTTAGTTTGCCTGCTAAACTTAGCGGGGAAATTGACGTCACGTGACCTAACGACACGTTACACATACGACTTAGGGACCTATCGTGAAGGACACATCAACACAATTTCCCCACGAAATCTAACAGGAAACTTAACGTACCGTGACACACACAAATTTAGTTTCTTCGCTAAATTTAGCGGAGAAATTTACGTCACCTGGTTTACGCACCACGTTTCCGCGATCAATGTAGTGGGGAATTGATAAAAATAAAGGTTCTTCACTCACTGAAACGACTGTCTAATATCTTCTTAATAATTTTGAACGATCGGACCTCAAATACTGTACTTTATGCACTATAAAACTTTAAAGATAAAGGTCGCTGCCATTTTTATTAGAAAGCTGGCCACCTTGATGTTTCTAAATTTGTTGTGGATAATGTGCCTAATTGGCCGTGACCTTCGGATTTTGCCCATTTCGTGCTATTTTTTCTTGCATTTACCGTATTTGGGTAAATTACCATTATAATTTAATATAGTTACAGCTACATATTTATAAAATTATATAATTCTATTGAATTTACATTCGCAAGAAAGTATGAAGTACTATAATTATGATTTACTTTTCAAAAATAGGATGGTACACACCTAAAAATGTTATACGCTTAAGGGTGTGAAAACGCCGTTACAGATAGTTACATCATGACTACAATCTTCCAGCGCCCTTATTTAAAGATGTTAAACCCTTTTCAATCGTAAAATATGGTGCTGGTTGCATTGAACACCCTTCATTTTTGTATGGTGTCAAAGGGGTGTGGAGAAAGCTGAAGTGAGGCGAGCACCCTTTATGAAAGGTGTTAGCCGCACTGACACCCGCTTTAGCGAGGTTGTTTTAGCGACGATATCGAATAATTCTTGCCACTCCAAATGCGTTCTACTTGGAGACACGTTCCTTAAAGATAGATATAGTATGCATTACTCGACCTATTGTTGAGAAGAAAACAACATACGTGCAATCTTTGTAATTGAGGAGGGGGTACCTGTGTGGGAGTGTCTTTGAATTATCGATTCCTCTCTCGAATTGAGACTGCAAGTTGGGCTAGTTCGTTCTTTATGCGCCGAAAAACACGGATACAAAAAGTGAGAGGCAACACAGGGTGAGGCGTATTTCCAACTGACATTTTATTCGGCGCCGCATTGCTACCCGCGCATATGCGAAGAGAAAGGCCTCCAGGGACCAGATTACAACACAAATTAAGAAAGCCAGGCAACACTGATACATGACTGAGTCTTTGGTGATATAGGCGTGCTGTTTATCAAAAAGGACTACCAAAGTTGTCTGGCTTCTTTACACAGTGTTTTATCCTCGTGTCTTTTCCTTGTTCACGTGCAGTTTCCAATTTTTCTTCTTTTTTTGTTTAATGCGAAAGCATTAACTGTTTTATGGAGCGAGTTGACGTCATCAGTCTGAAGCGCAAAAACGGCAGATAGTTTCCTTCGGTTCCATTGGCTGGCGCGCGTCGACGGGGCTCCTATTGCCCGCTGCGCTCGTCAGTTTCCACGACCGCTCCCCCCATGCCGCTGCGTGTCCATCAGCGCGGAGCGTGTCCAAGGTCACCAGGGGAGCACACCGCGCCGACCGGCGACGAAAAATACGCAGCAGACGAAAAGGAGTGGGCGAGCGGCTTGTATGCATTCGCATTCACAACTCATAAGGAATGCTTAGATGTACCTCGATCTTATCTTCTTTATGTGACGTCTGGCTTGTCTTGTATTGTCTCTTACCTTTGTGTCCCTTGGTCTTTTTGTCGTAAAACCTCAGAATATTTCTCTCTCGAGCGTGATTCATTACGCCTGTATTTTCTGTTTTTGTGCATGTGAAAGAACAGTATGCGTTGCATGTTATTTGAAAACTTACTGTTCGTAAAATATATCTCTAGGATGCTGCTATGATCGCGACATCGTATTTTTCGGGCGTTCACCAGCATCCTAGGATGTTAGTGTAACACCCTTAGGGTGTAAGCCCTGGAACATCCTGATTTACAGCCTTAAAGGTGTAGTGCTGTTTAGTGCTGGGGTCTCAAACACGCGGCCCGCGCCTCGCTGGGACGCTGCGGGCAAACTGGCTACGACTCCCGGTTCCCATATCTCGAGCGCTAGAAATGGCATGTGCCATAGTGATCTCATCTCGCCGATTCATTTTCGCTCGAAAAGTGGCTCGGCTCTTTTAAGATATTCACATAGTTTATACATTTCTGTGCTCACTTGCCCTTTGTATCGCTTTTTTTTGCCTTTTGAATTTTTGTATTGTAGAACAATTTCGCTAGACTGGAAGCGCGAGCTCTTCGTTGAAGAAGAATGCATCTCGACTGCGCGAACTGTCGTAATCTGTAAGATCAGCTTCGCCAAAGATAAAGTTACAAGCTTCAGGATACTCGTCTTAAAAAAAAATAGCCTGTATAAGACAAGTATTTGCTCGGAGTGTTGTTATAAAAATCGCCAGGAAAGCAAGAACTATCATATTAATTGATTGTTTTTTTTAGTGACGTACTGAGCTTCGTTATGTTTTTAGTGAATTGAGTGACAAAAACGATAAGGTGCTTGTTCTCTTATTCTATTAAAATTGCCAGGGCGTTGGCGTGTCGGTGTCATTTTGATTCTTGTTCTTGCATTAGGTCAGAGCACAAAGTAGTCGTGTACACAAATCAAATCTAAACATGTCACTGGCAAAACTGTGAGTTTACGAAAAACATGGAGCACGAGTTTTGTTCTCGTAAAATTTAATCTGAGCCCCCCCCCCTCCGAAGTCTTACGTTGGCCCTCGATCTTTCCGGTGTTTGATGTCTGGGCCCTCCCACTCAAATGAGTTTAAGACCATTGGTTTAGTGTGTAGTCTAAGATGGAAACGAGGACCTGAAAGAAATGTCTCTTGGATCTGGCTTCAGCTTCCGATGCCAGCTCGTCCCTGCTCACAAGAATATAGTAAGTATAACTTGGAAACGAGCTTGCTGGGAAACTCACCTGGTGAGAGCCGATGTTTGGCTAAGAGACATGGCATCTTCGGAGCAACAGCTTATCATTTCTCAAAGGAATTGATGTGTTCTGGTAAGCTTGCATAAGTTAAGCCGCGCTCTCACTGCTCATACATCATACACAGTCTGCAGACACTGTGTGAGACGCAATGTTGCCCAACTGAAGAAAAAAAAAACGCGCTAAAGGAATTAAAAAAAAACACTCAAAACTGTTGAACTTAAGGCGGAGACCAAAAATGACCGTTTTATCACCATGTTCCAATCTTTTGCCACCATAATATCTCAATGGCGTCGCAAGCGTTACTCTCACGGACGTTCTTTTTTTTCTTTTATTGAAAGTGAGCAAAAAAACAACAACAAAAGAAAAACGACCCCGTGTCTTGCCACAAAAAAAGAAGTAATAATTAAGCTATTTTCTATTGATAAACTAGAGAACATGTTAGACCCGCCAGAATACATGACTTGAAAACCACTCAAAAATCAACGCCAACCACGAAACGACATTTTCACTGGCAAGACGACACCGCTAAATTTAGCGGGAAAACAAGCAACGTTGCTACATACGTGTGAACCAAACATGCTTCGAAATATGCTTGAGACATGCCGCAGATGTTTATGTCATCGTGTCGGCAGACCGTGCCTTTTGTATCATGTGTGAGCAGTGTGCCTACCTACAGCTTAAGGGAATACTCCGGCGTTTTCTCCGTAGTCCCCGATCTGCCTGAAATTGGGCTAAGCACACAAACAGATATCACTGTGAAATAGCAACCCAAATAATGGGACAAAATAATTGTTTTTGCAAAGTTATTTAATTTAGGAGCTTGGTCTTCTTCAGCATGTTTTTCAAAGGGAAATTCTGTACTGGAAAGTACAAGAAAAAACTGACGTCAGCAAAAGCATGGACTTCACTCTTTGGACTGTATGTAGACTTTGTTTTAACTGCTTTACGAGCAGTTTCACGATGCCATAGGAATTCATTTGGAAGCTCGCTGCTGCAGTACCCGCGCTGCAGCACGAACGGAATGCTCGGCATAGTCCATTTTTAGACTATGCGCTCGACCTGCAAGCCCGCCTTCCCCATGACGTCAAGGAGCACTGCTGAAAGCGCGAGTATAATTTCATGTTTGTTTTGACCTCATTTTCATTCACCGATTTCACAATAGCTATTATTAATCTCGCGATACTGAACGGCACATCGGAAAGGGTAAAAGCCGATGATTCCGAAAATATAGTTAATTTGGGTACCTAACACTAAAAGTATGATGCAGGCGATCTTAGCAGCATCCTAGGGATGATTTTTTATTTTATGAGCAGTAAGTTTACGACTCAATTTGTTAGTGTCTAGGCTTTTGCTGCGAAACATTTGCCCGCGAGCCCGAGTCGCATCGATACCTCGAAGGGCAAGTGCGCTCAAGTTGGCACTCAGCGAAGGGAGCCCCCGCCGCCGCTGTTCGAACTATATCCTCCCTTCAAGCATCCCGCACGAGCCTCCCAGACCGGGCTATAGCGCGGACGCCATGAAAGGAAGACACACCGAGGCAGAAACGTGCGACGAGCAAACAACTCGAACGCGGCAGGCCTCGACGCAAAACCCGACCCCGGGTCCCCGGTGTCGGCACTATACTGGATTAAACAGGCCCCGCTGCACCGTCGTCGTCGCCATCGGCGTCGTCGCTGGCGGCGCCGCGCTGCTGCAAAGCACACAGATCAGGCAGTTTGCGCAGAGCGCGCCGACCGCGCCGGGAGGGTTGAGACGCTTCGCTGAACGCAGAGGACCTCGATTTAAGAGAGAGCAGCTCACACTTTGGAGGGCGTTTGCAATGTAATGACGGACACCTTCAGTGCAGCTTGATTGCCCGTGAACGTGCTCGTTGTCGCGTGGCGAGAAGGGTAACGGGTGAAAAGGTTCGGTGTTCTGACGAAAAAGCTCCGTGTTCTGCCGTCCTCGCGCGCTCACATCGCCTCATCTCCCTTCGTTTCTACCCGCATTGCAAACGTGGCCCATACATCACGGGACACCGAGCGAGCAGTTGGCAACACTCTCGAATCTGGGAACACCAGCTGAACGCCTTGCCGAACTCGCTGTCTGGCTGCATGACTCTGCAGCGCCCGACCGTCGCTTGCCCGTCTTTCTCACCGCGGACCCCGTGTCGAGCGTTTGTTGCACGGCGAGGGAACCCCGCGAGCCGCCGTCCCCCGTCCACCCTTCCGGAGGAGAGCGTGCGGGGCTGAGTTTGCTGATTCGGGAGCTCCCCTTTGTGCTTGGGGTTTGTCTTGCGGGCGTATGGCGCTGTGCGGGTTATCTGCGGGCCGTGAAGCGGATGTGCGGGAGGGAGAACAGGGACTCTTCTTTCCCTGTTTAGGAGAGCCCTGGGTCTCTCCGCCACACAGGTTGTACCCAGCACTATGGCGGGCATATTCGCGAGAGGGTGTCCCCTTGCTCATAAGCATTTAGTCGCACGAGAACACGCGCATGAAAATCGCTTTCTCAAGCCACTTATATGCTGGTGAATCCACCTACGCATACAATAGAATTCAAAGGGTTGGTTGTCGTAGTCTTCCCAAAATCGAGTGATGACTCAGGGAGCGATAACTTTGGTATCAGTTCGCATACACTTCTTTAATAACTGAACATTTATTACGTAACCAGATATTAACGTATATTTCATTTCTTTTTAAATTTACGCGCATTACGGAGTTTATAAAAGAGAGCGAGAGAGAAAGATTGAGATAGACAAAGCTTTCTTTATTACGAAGTCAGGACAACCAACTTTAGCCTTGGAATTGCTACTTCTCAATTCAGTGATTATGCTAGTGGTATACGCCTGTGTGAGATGTGTGATTTCAATAAACTTTTATGAAAATCTCGTCCTTTTAGTCCTTTCTTGACCAACCTAGTTTTTATTAGCGCTATTTTTCGCGGTGCTTGTGGGCTGCCACCTTTTCATCCGTGCACTGACGACGTTCCCATCGAAACGGGCAGGGCTAACCTCATAACGGCAGAATGGCGCATGCTCTTTCAGGAGCCCACTGCCAGCTGTTCATTCTCCCACTTCAGATAACGCTCTTGGACGTTCATAAACACACACCGAAACCATTTCCGAGAAATTGTTACGCTTCATAAGCGCACGTCCTATCTACACGCACGTTTTAAAACCGGCCGCGTTTTCAAAAACCTACATATTGTAGCTATTTTTCTAGCTGTGAACATTCTACTGTTCCACACTGCAAACTCTGCCCGCCTTTTTTCTCTCCATATATTGCTTAGGTAATAAACGTTGGCACAATGCGTCTCTAACCTAAAACCGCGAACGGTGTTCCGAGAACGAACAGCTCCAACGGGTCTCGTCTAATTTTTTTTCTTTTTTATTGTTGTTTTCTGAGGTAGCTACAGAGTTGAGCATTCCGGACGACGGCGTAAAATAAATACGCCGTTAAACACGAGGGAGAGAGACGGCAAATTGTTGACTGCTAACACAGCGCGAGGCAAACCATTATGCGCGCCGTTTATTTTGCTTTCGAGTAGGCGTCCTCGCGTGTTTCAGTCAAGTGAGTGCGAACGGCCGTTAGACTCGCGATAAAACCAGCGGGTGAGAGCGCCATCTTGGTGGCCAGCGCTCGCTCGCTCGCTCGTCGGAGTACGCCAATGAGGTTTGGAAAGCCGTAAAACACCGCGAGGAACAAGACTTGCGATGCGACGCCGGAGGCGTCTGCCGCTGCATGCTGCCGCGTTGTTTACGCCAGAAATGCGCCAACTTCGCGGAAAACGTGTGGTGGTACTAACATCAGGTCGCCTCCAGGTATACGCAATGGGCGCAACGGCTGGAGCAGTAAAATACGCGCGGTTTCCGGAACGCTCGGAGTCCTTCACCCGTCTATATCTCCATAGGACGTCCCCTGTGCCACGGGGCATAGTGAAGACTGTAAGAAGATTATTGTATTTTGGATAGGTTGTATTTTGTATTGTCCCATGGGCAGGCTTGGTTTCTTAGTTGCGCTTTCGGGCAGGTTAACTGCTATGGTGCCTCGGGCCCACACACTTCAGACACCGGTTTTCGAAGCCGTATAAACGCTCAGAGATCAGCGTTCAAGGAATGCAACTATACTTGGGAAGCTTTGAAAGATTTGAAGTTTCGCTGGAAACATTTGAAAATTTGCATCTTTTGTCAATCGAGCCTGCCTTTATTTCCGGAGGAGACGATTTTTTCCTGACGCAAGACATTCACCCCTGTTACGCAACAAAAACAGGAAACTGTTTCAACCCTCGTTTCACACTGTTATACATACAAAAGAAAAAGAAGAAAAACACGATTTTTCACTTACAAAAATGAAGCTGCGTCCTGGCACTGAACGCGTTTGTGGCATGCTCTAGTCATGATCAGTGTCACATCAATAGATGTTATTCAGAGACAAATTGCATTCACAATACAGACTTAGGGCCCCGCTTTTCCTGCTTTTACACAGAGTGCACGAGGACCTTATTGCCCCTATGAGTCACGCGGTTTGCTAATCGCATCCAGCCGCGAAAGTCAGTTCCATCACGAGGCGTCAACGCAAACACGATGTGCTCGAAGAGTTCCTGGGCTGTTCAAGATTTAAGCTACGGAAAAGTAAACGCGCACGCTCTTTTGGAGTGAAATAAGAGCATAGATATTTTTAGAAGGTGTCAGTTACAGCCAGGGTGGAGAATAAAAATCAAGGTGATTTAAATCGTGACTTATATCATGATATATATTTTGTGATTTATATCACGCCGGTTTTACAGTGATGAATTAAATCAAGCATTTCCCTCGCAGATAATTCCCAAACATACCTATTTTATTTACAGTATGCGTCTAATTTGATTCGCTTTCTATGCGCGCTCTTTCTGTATCGAGATCAAGAAATCATCAAGCAAAAAAGGCTGCAACAGGCTGAACACAAGCAAAAAACAGTACTCTTCTGAGCAAATTAGAACGCTGCGTTTTCTTTCCATCTTCCATCTCGTTCGTCAGTAACGTTGTGTCTTTCTTATTCAAGCAAATCATAACCGAAAAAAAGAAGCGAAAACAATAAAACGGATGGCATATTACGAGCCAATCGAAACGTAAAAATCCAATTAAAGGTTTTTTACTAACTAAAATAATGTCAAATTATTTTTACCCTAGTATGACGGGATTTACAGAAATAAAAATAGCTAATTGAAGTATACCTTGAGTGTACAGTACTTTTTTCCACCTTGTTATCAATAACCTGATGAATTGGGCAATCAATCTGCCATGTTTAAAAACTCATCTAGGTATAAATAATTAGTTTTTTTTCTGGTTAGTGTGATTTACATTAAATTAACCTGATTAATCAAATCTAGTTCAATTCATTTTTTTTAAATGTGCATCTTAGTTACAGCACGAGGCTTCAAGGCACACCGCATCCTCGAAGACTTCCTGTTTTGTGCATAATTGTCGATGCTTTTATTAAATATTAATTTTCACAGACACTGTACAATCATGTACGTCACGAACGAAAATGGCTTTTTAAAAACAAAATCAAGGAGAGAAAAAATTGAAAAAACTCCGGGGTCAGCTGAGGGTGGCATGAAGAAGCATATGTTTGTGAACGAGCATCGACGAAAGAGCTAGCCATCTTTCCAACTCATGTTCCTGTTCCTCGCTTCTTCTTACGTGATTAACTCGGTGTACTAAAAGAGTATCTCAAATTCTTCTCACCAGAGAAAAGATGTGCGACAATTCGTAATCCCCCTCTTTTTTTCTTCTTTTTGTTGTGTCTTTTGTTTGTTCAGTCCACCTCACTTTCTACGCAGGAGCGTGCCATCTCCTAGTTTATTTTCGTTTTGTTTCATTCATACTCCCGGAAACTGCCAGATTAAATGTCCTGCAAACGTCAAACAAAAACACGTTTTACAGCATGTCAATACGCAGAATAAAAAGAAAGTTCACCAGCTCGCTTGCATTTTCTCTGTAACTTCCACCGAAGCGAGGAAGCCGACGACAGCTTCATCGGACTTCTTTTTCATCCTTTTAATTTTCTATTTTCATTATTTACTTTCTATATACTTTACTGTATATTATATTTTCATAGTTTTAGTGTGTGTTACATGTTTGGACATAGTTTTTATATATATTTTAAGCGGGTGTACCCGAGTAACACGTTTCTATGTTTCTTGCAAACGTACACACAGGCAACACGCGCACAAAAAAAAGTAGAAAGAGCTCAAGCATGAGTCTAAAAAAACAACTGTGCTCACTTTTGCAAAAAAAAAAATTATTTTTGTCACAAGTTGCGTGACTTGTGCTATAGTCCGTGACAAGTTAGGAGTGAAGTGGAAGCTCCTCCCACCCCTTTCCACTTCAGCGGAGCGAACGGTGGAGAGGAGGTCGCCTTCTCTTCCTCGATCGCTCTACTAAAAAGGAAAGAGGTGGGAGGAGCTTCCCTTGAACTCTTAACATGTCACCGGCTATAATAAATCTTCGTCGTTAGCAAGCAGCCCATGTCTCAACTATCCATGACATTGACCCCCGCAGATATGTGCTCATTAAAAAAACTAAAACCCCTAAAAAAAACATTGTTGCCCTTTGCATTATTAAAAAAAAAAACCTGAATAATTACGTTTTGTGTTTCAGAGATAAGCACGAATAATTATGACGATTCAGTCAAACCTCGGTTTTAAGATACCGCCTAGCTCCGGACCGCGGAAGACAACTGTGGTGGTAGTGGTTGCGAGAAGCCGGTTGCCGGTAACGCGTAGCGTTGGGTAACGTAATAACGTACCATTCACTGGCAAATAGTTCGTGGTTTCACGCGAGCCTGCACTGAAGTTCTCGTGTGCCTAAGCTCGGGGGAAATCTTTACAGAGCAATCGGTCTATTACATAAATTACGACTTCTACCAGCATGTCTAAGCCATCAAATCTACTTTGTACTTACTCACTCTCCCTTGCATTAATGTACTTTAGTTTAGGGGACTACTTCGATATCCAATTTAGAAAATTTAATAGTACAGCAGAAAAGGGCAATTCGACGTATTGAGTGTAATTATTTAGGCAAGACTCCTAACTCCTGAATATGAACTTTAATTATCCCCACCTAAAAGTGAGTAGCCCCCATTTTCAGTCAAAAGAAGAGCTCTCAGTAATTCTATTTGATAGCGCGGCTCAAGCACCTCTCCAGACAAAGAAGTGTCTCTTGCCTGTAGGAAACTCGTTTTTTAGTGTATCTGATCCCAGGACGTACTTCAAGATACACAAAGGGCATTGCATCTCCGCATGTTCATGAGCTTGTCTTAGATACGGTTCTGATTTCTCCTGTTCCAGATCTTCGAGCCATTGTCCTTGTACATCCTCCTCTCCAAGCGGAATTTTCTTCGATACTGCTGGGGCCATTTTTTTCTTCTAGACGCGCTCGTCTCTTCAATGTCAGTCCCAATCTTTCCGACACCACCACCTTTGACGGCCGAGACAGCGAGACTCGCTCACAGCGGCCACCCACAACGCATCTTTTCCTGGTCACGTTAGGTAACGGGACGCTTTATAGAACGAACAAGCACGTCCTCGTACCGCGACGTCTGATCAATATGCACCGCGCATTCGCGTGTTGTCGGTGGGTAGGCATTGCGGTTGGCGTGAAGGCATCGTCTCGAGGTGCACAGGTGTATTCACCGCGAGAAAGGCTTTACGGTCCGTGAGGTAGTCGTGATCTTCGGAATATTGCGTATTATTATAACCCTGCGATTCAATTGGGAGTTTGACGTGCTGCCATTTCAAAGTTAGAAGCGAATGCGCGCCCTAGCGGCATCGGGCTCTTGAAAACGAAATGCTAAATCTCTCCAGCGTATAAAGAAAGAAAGCGGGTGTGGACTATTCGGTCAGACACTTGGTGCTATACTTAGAAGTTACCAGCGCGTTACTTGTAATTTATTACATCTTCAATTAATATCATTGACGCGTTATTCAGACTGGTTCACACATTTGCGTTTTGGTCTGACCGAGTACGTGGCGCCCTCTTGTGACCTCTTACCATGAGAGAAGCAGTTACGCCACCTCTCAGGTATCCTGAAGCACCTCCGATGTGCGCATATATTTCCTAACCATTTACACATCCATGTTATCACTTATAAGCGACCATTTATCGAAGAGAGGGTGTAGATTTAATCTCGCCCAAGTTTTCCGTTTAGTCATACGCCTATCGGAGGTGCTCCGTGGCTACCTCATAGACAGCGCCTGCGTGACGATGTGTTCCATTGTCGTAAGCGGCCATAAACGGGAACAACGCACTCCGTCACACTCAGCAAACGCAAAGGTGTAAACCAGTCATTATCTTTTTCTTTTTTTTCAACAGTGATATCGGTAGAAAGAAACTCTAGTTACGAAACGTGTGGAATAAATTACTGATACTATCAATAAGGCAACTATTTGCCTAATCCTGTGCACTGAAACGAAGATAGCTTAGTGTACCAACACAACCATTTGAAAAGGTAGGAAGCACCGTGCCTATGAGCAAACAATTGGGGTTGTGCGGTGGATATTTATACAGCGTGTAGTTGGTCAGCCATCTCAAAGTTGCGAGGAGTCATTCGCTGTAGATGAGCAATTTAGCCAGTGCAGTACAACCGCTAGCCTGGCGTCTTTAACGTGCACCACCCAGTAGTGATACACGACCGCACGCCGGTACGATGCTCATCCAGATCGAAACGGGCAGGGGTGGGATTGAACCCAGGATTCCCGGGTTTGCCTATGAGCAGAATAGTACAACGGTGCACAGGCTTGGCAGGTAGTCCCCACATTTTTACTCATCTTGTTTTGCACCAGTTGCTGGATGTTTTTCTCAATAGTTTTTCCCTATCTCTCTCTCTCCCTTATACAGAACGCTGATGTTGCTAATTGCGCCTCGGTTTCGTTTTCGTGGAACTTGGATAGCATATAAGCGATTCTATCTGCAATATCTTCAAACAAATCTTTAGCTCTTATATTGTCACGAATGGCAAATCATGAGGCGGCGAATAACTGGAGAAACTAAACGTTTTAATGGGTCGAACTTGTACCCAAAAGAATATAGAACAAGATTAGCGTTGCAGGCGTCGATGTCGGTGAGACAGCATGGATCGAGCGCTGGGGCGAGACTCGACTCCCGTGGCTCGCCACGCGGAAGCCCCTATGTTAGTACACGGCGAGTAGTGCCTGGATCATGCTCGGCGTAGAAGGTGCGGGCAGCGTAGAACATTCGTACCTGGCGATTAGACGTGACACAGGTTCTCGGAGCTATCGATAACACTAAATTGAACGAATAAATAAAAGACACGTCGCTCCCAGGTATCGAACCCGCGGCATCCGCACGAGAGCCAAGCACGGTAACCGCTCGGCCACGCACGCGCTCGCTCGGCGACGCGCGTGGCAAGATTGAAGTTTCCATTACCCCGCCCTTTGTGTATATTATATTGCGCGCTGTAAACATATTGTAAATGTATATCATTATGTCTGGCACCGGCGTTTTAAAAGCAATATAGGGAGGCAACGTAGTTCTCGTGTTTAAAAGTGCATATAAATATATTTAAATATAAAAATATATAATATGCAAGATTAATGCCTTCTTTGCGTACTCAAAAAAGAAAAAAAATATACATCTGTAGAGTGCAATTTTCTTTTGAATACCAAGGCAAACAATCGCAGCGACCGATAGAAGAATCCTGCAGCGAGAGACAAAGCTCATAATACGATTAGATCGAACAAAAATGCGACGTGTAACGAGAAAATGAGCAATTTAAAAGTCATGCTCGCTGTCCTCCGCACATCGCATTGTTTGGTCTAATCGTATTCCGAGCTTCGTCAATCGCTAGGCTCCATGGTATTGTTCGCCATGATTCACTGTGTCGTGTTTTGTAAAAAATGAACGCGCGGACCTTTTTTAATTTTTTTAGGGTGTATATATTTTTCTGTTTTTGTCGTATGATGTTCCACGTTTCTACTTCCTTGAGATCAGCATCAATATGCGAGGCACCCGTTTTGCACTGACCGAAATATGCGCCGATAAACTGAGGGGAAGGAGGACGACGAGAGCGCGCGCGGTGACGTCGGAACGCCGAGCACTAGTTAGAATGATTAGTGGGTAGACCTAAAGTTAGCTGCTTTTGTCTCCACTGGACTCATCGAACGCGTTCGAATGCGAGGGGCGAACGCCGGACGCCGGCGTTTCGTGTTCTAACGCGTTCGGTGAGTGCAGACAAAGAACGCTAGCTTTAGGTCTACCCACTTATCGTTCGAACCAGTGCTCGGCGTTGTGACGTCCTCGCACGCGCTCTCGTCTTTCCCTCTTCCTCAGTTTCTCGGCGCATCAGCTTCCGGCCTAAAAAACACGAGGTGTGTAAATGGGATGTCCAAATAATTTGGTGACAGGGTTCGTTTTTGTCTCTTTAGCAAATGATGACCCGAGCAATAGCACGGGCTTACTGTACACGCAGGTGCATGGGTTTCTGTGCATACAACTTGCTCATCCCTAAACACTCGTCCTACAGACTAATCAACCGCTTCCCTTTCTCCACCTGACCCTGCACCTTTCTCTCTCTTTCTATATTTCTCTCGCTCTCTCTCCCTCTGTCTTTCTTCTTGCGGGTATAGGCGGAAGCGTGATCACGTTGCAAAAGATAGACGTACGATTCGTTCAGCGACATTATAGCTATAGCTTCCGCCGTATACGCTCCAAGAAATCTGCTTCGTCCACTTTTCCGGTAAGCACTTCGGAGAGCCAATTACCGCACTATCCATAAAGGGAGGTCGGTGAGCGACGGCTCTGTTCCACGTTCTGCGCTAAGGCACCAAGCATGGTGAAACGTCATGCCCAATGGCAGGGCAGAAACATGCTTTCTGGATCTAAGCATATTTTAAACCTCGTAATTGGCCCAACTGCCTCCGAAAAAACACAGCGATTGGCACTCCGGAGTGCTGGCTTGCTGGTTCGCTCAATTCACCGTGACGCGCTCCTTTCTGATTGAAACGGCGATACACGCCACACCACAAGTATCTGTGCTGAAAAACAAACTCGTATCGTATCGTACCGGCAGCCGTGGTTCCAGAATGTTTGCTCATCACTCTTGACAGCAGCCGAGCGGCCGAGCTCGCTTGCTCTGCGGCACGGGTAGTTCGCGCGATTATCTCGCGCGACTCGGCGAAGCGTTCAAGGCTTGTTCCGGAGTTGCGTCGACTGCGTTGCGCTGCGTTGCGTCGTGTAGCACAGCGCCTCCCTAGTGGCTCGTCGTAAGGGTCGCCATAGCAACAGCTCGACGCAAGCAGTCTTAACGCAGTCAAACGCAACTGTGTGAACCAGCCTTAAAGGGATGGTGAACCGAAATTTGGATTTCAGAAAACAATGCAGGAGCTGTAGGCGGGACGCTGCAATCCCTACAACACTACTCGTAAGGCGATATCTCGAATGGACGGCCGTATTTTTGAGAAAAAGAGGTCGAGATTGAACGAGGCCGACGAGGCGCGTGACGTCAACATATCTCGTTTCCTCCTCTCTTCGCTTCGCTCCCTCAAGGCGGCGTGGCGGAGAAGACGCGAGGCCGTTCCCTCTCTTTCTCGGAAAAACATGACGTAAACATTTCTGTCAAATGCGCCTCCTTTTTTTGAAAAATACGTGTCATCCGTTTGAGGTATCGCTGTATGAGTGATGCTTTGGTGTTTGTAGCACACCGTTGCACGCTTTTGCCGCCGTGTTTTGTGGAATCCAGATTTCGGTTCAGCATTCCTTTATAGGGAAAACTGAAACGGTTCTGTATTTGAGAAAAGAACAACACACACTACAATGGCGTTCATTTGGCCCCAGGATCACGAATATCGAGATTATTTTTCAATTTCGTGCACGGAGGTAGCAGAAATTAATTTTTAAAGTACCGCCGAAGCCCCTCCTTCTTCGGGCGTGACGTCATACTAAGAGTTTTCGGAATATCGGCTCTCGCGCATCTTCAGCGCCTATCAAAGCTATGCACGCGCACTCTTGCTATTTTCAAAAGGTCAGCAAAGAGACGTCACGACTGGTGTCAGTGAGGAAGAATATACCTGGCGAGCCTGCAATTGCACGCGCTGCCAGTACGAGCGACACGCGATTAGCGGCCCAAAGATCCAACGTTCCTATACAACCTCAGTTGTGGAACTCCCGCGGAGGGGGAGTTCCACTACAAGTTCCACAACACAAAATCACAACCCCACCTCACTCACTTCTGTCCGCCTCCCGTCGTTCGAAGCGCCATCTAGAGCTTCGTTAAGGAATCGTGCGTTCCCTAGAGAGCAGCTAGAGAGTACGGTGGAACGCCATCTAGACGCTGCGCTTCAGAACGTACGTACGCCGTAGAATACACTGCAGTTACCATAGCAGCCGTCCGGCGCGTCGAGCGACGGGAGGCGAGTCGTGGTGAGTGAGGGGGTACTGCTCGTGCATGCAGCGTCTATGAGCAGTTCCGCAACTGAGCTAATCTAATGACGTTACGAAGATCTTAATATGGCGTCACGACTGGTCGGAGGTTTTTTTGCGTTTTCTCGCGTTTAGTTCTTCGGGGAAAACGAACTTGGTATTCAGATTCACGGGATAAAAATACGCCAAAAATCACCTCGGACTCTTTTTTTTTCATTTTTTTTTCAAGAAGTGTTTTGCTTTTTTTTAACCCCCCTCTGCAGCATAGTACACCTATGCACCGACCAATTTTTTTTTCTTTCTTGGACGCAATAAAAACGCGCCAGTCGGAGAAGCGTTCTAGGCACCATAGGGGTGAGGGGAGGAAAGAAAATAAAGAGACACGGAGAATACTATTCGTGCCTCGGCGAGGATCAACTCCTTTCCCTATAGTCCACGAGGCCGGCGGGGCGCCCTGAATGGCCCGATTGCAAGTCCCACCCTCGTTTGATGTGCCGCCGCCTGGACCGTTGTGGCGAGCCGAGGCGACGGTTATCGATATTTGGGCCGCCTCCCAGCCGCCTCGGGGAGGTGTGAACGCCGACACTTGGGCCAGACGCCTCGCCATTGGGCGCCCGCCACGCTCTGGGCAAGCGGTCGCCACGGCAACGCCACTTGTACGCCCGACCAGGGTGTGAAACTCCGCCATCTGCCGCCGCCGAGAAGGGCGCCTCCTCAGACCCTTTCGACCAGATGCCCGGATCTGCGATATCAGATTTTCCGGTTGTGGAACCATCTTCTTGAAAGAGGCTCGCAGCTCCTATTAAAAATCAATATATTTGCAGCCATCCCCGAGGTCTTCAAATCATAAGAATGGTGAATAAGAAAAACCTTGGTTTAGCTGTGTTCAGATCGTTTGACAGAAAAGAAAACGTTCTAAAGCATTTCTGAGGAACGATTTTCCGGATTGAAAAGAGTCCTTCAACAACCGAAGGCAATTTCGTCTGCTTCTGGACGGCATGATTTAGACATAAAGGTGCTGGCTTTAAAAAACTACGCGAATTTAGAAGAGTTCTTGATACGGCGCTCCCTTCTTTATTTGAAGCGAAAGGCATAACCACTTTAACACTCAGCAAATGTCATTACCTTGTCCAGTTGACGGAAGAAAAAGGGGATACCACCGTAAACACCAGCTTTTTTTAGGGTGAAAAAGTTAAGTTTCTGAGCGAAACTTCTAAGCTTTCGTGCTTCTAAGAAATTTGTTTTTCTAGTTTCTTCTACCAGTTTCTGCAATATTTGTATTTTACCTTTTATTTTACGTCAGATGCTGCGGATCACGAAATCTTTTGGTCAACTCATGGCGTCCTCATAATTGCCGCGTTTCAGACTATTTGATTTTGGTAGGCTTGAATGCCAGAAGACATGTTCAGTGTCCAAGGACGATTTAAAACCTTACGCAGTAAACAGGGAGCTATATCTCTATTATATTATCGATTCTGTAGGCGTTCCCGTTACGCATATGCACGAAGTTTTACCTGTATTCTGTAACCATGCAGCTAGTGAATTAATTAAGATAAAGTAACGCTACACTAGGCTTTCTGCATTTTGAGCATTATGCGTGTGTTTTCAAATTGAGTAAAATATATGAGCGTAGAAACGTAAAAGCATAAAAATAAACGAGCCCGAAAATCACAGGTTGCATAAAGTTTTTGAGGATATATCTAACCTAGTCCTTTTCACTTCCTCATATCAACTCCGCCCTATAAAGAAAAATGGTTTGTTTCACCATCACATACTTTATACTATAACCACACGCTAAATTACCAATGAACTACTTTATTAAATGAATTATTTTTAAAAGGTGTTGATGTTGATGCAATGACGCTGGCAGAGGTACGAGCATTATTTTAGGGTTGTTTTCTTAGGTACCGCTAAGGCATACGGATCACTGTACCATTGTATACCACAATAAATGTGTTAATTTCATTTTTTCTCTTTTTTTTTGTTTGATCTGTGGTCTGTACATTTAAAATAGTGGCCTTTCTCTCAATGTAGCTATTTTGTTTGTTTTTGAAATTGCTTAGGAATCGCCTGCTGTAAAGAGGGCCAGGACCTCCGTCAAGCTGCTGCAGCAGCTTTTTGTCTTGGTCCCCCGTTTCAGTGATGAAACAAAATAAAGATTTATTATTATTATTATTATATCTGTCCGACATCGATTAACGACGCGTTTATAAAAAGAAAATGTTAGCGCCTTCCGTACTCCTTATTTTTTCTATGACGGTGAACGCTTCCTTTCATATCTTAACACATCTCTCCTTCAGTGCCTTTTACAACTACAAAATCCTGCCATCTAGTTAGTACTTAGACGTCCTAAAAAATTATTTTCCCGGAATTCCCCAACAAAAACGCTCTTTTTCTGTTTACTTTTTGAAGTAAGTTTGTTGACCTTAAACGTATTGAAATTATCCGTGGGATTGAGACCGGTTCGCAAGGGGTCGCGTTGCTAATCTTAGTTCTTCTCTGACCTCTGACCTGTTTCGAACTTCATTCCCGTTTTCAGTATCTGTTATCTCGCACAGATAAATTCAAAAAGTGGCAAGACGAGAAACTAAGAATGCGGGTTATAAAGCAGACTTACGGGGTTTAACGAGACAAAATCGGACGGGCGGATGTTTATTCTAATCGGATGATGCCGGAAAAATGCCGCACGCGCTAATCTGGCCCTTATCAATACGCCCGAGCTATATACGTGGTCCGACATATATCGTGGAATTAAAGAGGACCAGGTCAAAATAAAGACTGCAGTAGAGGCTAAGTCACCGCATTTTAATCCGACCAGTACCTCAATCAAACTTCGAATACGCCCTCTTTTTTTAAACTTTTTTTCTATACTTTGTTTTAGATTAGGTCCGAGCGCAGTTAACAGTATACGAGATCGGATAAAGCTAATCAAACAGAGCCAAGAGTTCATCGTCATGACGAACGTCCTTGTTGCTCGTTTTGCTTTCTAGCGGCTAAACGAATCATTCGCGGTGAATACGTCGTGATCCTGCGTTTTCTTTTTTCTATACACGTGATTGTTCTAGCAGAGTGATAGAAGACACTCGAAGACGCGATGAGCGCCATGGCGATCTACTTTTGGATCTGCTTGATTGCATCGTCGGATCGTGGCGTTGTACTGAGGTCGGACTTGAAGCCGAGCACAATCTAGATTATTTTGGTCTAGCCTTCGAGGGCGTAAACCTACGAGAGTGTGCCAAAATAAGACGTTATGAAAACCCGCGGCGAAGACGCAAAGCAACATGAGAAGTTTCGACGGGAGACGCAACGTATAATATTTGGAACGCTGACGCTCCCGGTGCTCGAGCCTGAGCAATCGTTATGTAATTGGCGCGCCGCGAATTCGGTATACCGAGTGGACCGTAGCACGTGCTCGATCAAAAGATGGGAGTGGTGTGAACTTTGCGTCCAAGCATCGCGGCAGTCGCATACTTTGCCTCTCTCCGTTGTGGAACCCCGCATAGGCGGACCCCAGCCGCCGTGGCATCCTAAGATGGATAACATCTCCGCGCAGCGACAACTCAAAGTATCCGAAGAGGGAAAACAAAAAACAAAAAAAAAAACACTGAGATGAAGATATAAAACTACTAGTGTTTATCGCTAGAGTGGCGTTAAGAAAATAATAAAAAAAGGAGTGCGGATAATTATGTTGCTTCGCCAAGTTTTGCGCTCGCTTCTTTTATTTTTTGTATTAAAGGAGAGCGGTGAAAAAAGTTTGCGGCGGTATAAATTGGCCGGGTTGATAAAGAGGTATTGCATGTCAAGCGTCACGTAAAGTGCCCTTTCATCTTTATGTTCTTATGATATTTTTTTGTTGTTTATACTGCATCAGTCACGGTCAGCTGAAGATAACTAGGGATGCCGCGAACCTTTCGGAGTTTGAGTTCGAAAGGATTCGAAATGTTCGACCTTGCTAAGGTTTGAATTTGAAAAGTTCGCAACTTTAGAAACCCCGCTCTTGTTCGATTTCGCATAATTCAAAAATGTTTAGATTTCTGAAAATCAAAGTTCAAAGATATCAATTTTTTTAGAAATTTCGAAAAATTCAAATATTCCGAATTTATTCAAGATTAAAATACGAAAAATGGATTATCTCGAATTTTTCTGAGGTACAAGTTCGAAAAGTGCGCAAGTTTCAACTTTAAGTTCCAAGTTTGAATTTCACTGATGAAAATCAAATTCCGCATTTTCAAACTAAATTTTCATGAATTCATCTAAAATAAAAATCGCGAAATGTGCTACAAATTTCACTGAAAACGTTGTCCGTCTCTCTTATGTCGTGAATATATACTCCTTCCTTCTCCGTGCTGTGGTTCTGACGGTACTAACTGTATTTATTCGTTATTTGCCGTAACTTATGAAACAAGCGTTGAACTGGTTGCACTGTTCAACGGAAAGCCCCAAGGCGGTCAGGTGAACGTACTTCCTACTTATTTGCAAACTAGTAGCCATCCGATCAAACGTCACCTAAATGCAATGCTGGCCTAAGACAACTAAAAATGCAGTACAACGCATTCACATAAAGGCATCCAGGCTTCGCGAAACCTTTTAGTTGCTCTGGACATTTATTTTCGGCGGAATGACCCACGGGATGGAGAAAACACTGAACACAGGCACAGCACCCGACACAATTTAAGGTTGAGGAGAATGCAACCAGACTAAATTAGGGGACCACCCGGCCTAATACAGCTGATCAGGTCACGTCCGGTTGTTATCGGGCCAACCATGTTGCCGCTGCCTGAAACTCTTCTCCTTTGATGAACGGAAATGTTGCCCGCTCTAAAATGCAGCCACTTCCTAGTAGTGATAATAAAGTAAGCGCCGATTCAGCGTTCGCCTTAGCGCACCGGCGTCGCTCTCCGCTCGCGCCTCTCTTTGACGCGAGGAAATCGAGGGACTTGCGTTCAAAAGCAACGAATGCTATAAGGGACCCTCCTAGCGAAGCGCCTCAGTTGTATTTCAAGCCTGCATAGCAGGGATCTGTTGGCCCACAGGTTAACTCGGGGCAACCTACGGAGTTGTGCGCGGGGGAGACTCTGCGCGGAAGTCGAAAGAAAAAGGTGTGAGGTACGAGGTCGCGAGGCCACCCCAAAGCGATCTTTCAGCGCTTTACAAGCGCGTCGTTGGTGGCACGTTTAGCTAAAGGTAAGATTGAGTGCAACTTCAACTCCACTTCACACGTTGGCATCTTGTGTTATTTATATTTGTTGTCTGGAACCTATGGGGGTGAACTCGGTTCGAACTTCGTCGAACTTTTATTCAGAAGTTCGAAGTTTGTCAAACTTTTGAACTCAGCAAATTGGGAAGTTCGTAAATCGTCGAATTTTGTAGCGTCATAAGTTCGAAAATGTCGAATTTCATAGCGTGAAAAATCAAAAGTTCGAAAACAATCGAACTTCTCAGCGCCACAAATTCGAAAGTTCAAAAATCTTCAAATCTTTTATGTAATAGGTTTGACGTTTCGAAACTTTGCGAACCTTTTGAACCCCTTGGTTCAAATCTTCGACCTCAGGTTCGTAAAAAGTTCGCGGCATCTTGTAACATCCTTGCGTCAGTCTCAGGCATCGTTTCTGCCGCGATTATTACCACAACTGTTTAATTGATTGGTGCGGCACCCAAACTTCTGCTCGGGCCAGAATCTGGTCAACAGTGTTTGAGACGTGCCTGGCACCCATTTCATTCGTCCAATAAAACTTCGAAATTGCCTTCACGGTTCGTTTAAAAACTGCAGTGCGTGATAACACTCGAGCACAGGCACGTAGCCAGGATTTTGTTTCGGGGGGGGGGGGGGCGCCCATGACAAAATGCTGTATGAGGGGGAGGGGGAGAGGAAGCACCAGCAAAATGGAAGATTTCGGGGGGGGGGGGAGGGCCTTTCCCCATGGGCCACCCCATTGGATACGTGCCTGCTCGAGCATCTTATTATCGCTCCGGACCCGGTAAGGTGGCGGCACAAGCAGATAAAGGCGCCGAGTAACAGATTGCCCTGCAAGAGGCGTGAAGATAAGACGTCAGCTCTGCGTTTCTACAGGCTCTCCGCGACGATACAAAACAATTATATTAGCGCGTTGGTTTCGCTAATTGGGGGTTGTACTGCATGTTTATACAGCCTAGAATTCCAGTCGCCTCCAGAGGGACGACGAGTCTCCCAGCTGTTTTACTGGTTCCCGACGTGCCAGATTTTCGTCAAAAGTAAGCAAACGTAAAACAATGAATTGCAAGCGTCCCGGCTGGTGCCTTAGTCACGCAATCATGTTCGCATGCAGGTGAGGCCAACTTCGGCAGGCTTGCTGTTGGGCATGCTTCGTCGCGCGAGCGCAGACAACGGCTGTCGATCGAAACCGAAACCATGCCCCTGAGCTCCGTCGCTAACTTATGCCCAAAATTGTACACAAAATGTAACTTTCGAGCATGCGACAAAAACAGTCCAGTGGCGCGTGCTTGCCAGGCCGGCAAACAAGGTACAAGCTAAACACACAAAAAATAAGAAACCTGAGTGCATCGATGCAAGACATTGCGAGCCAGCCTCAAAACGTTCTTGGAGCGCTTTGTTCAACAACTGAACTCGAGACAAACAAGCACGCTGTGCGGGTTCAGCGTGCAGACATTGCCTTCTTTGCTTTAGCTCACTTCTCTTCACCAACTTTCTATCACGGCAGATTTTTCACGTACCGAGGTCTCTCTCAAAAGAAGGCCCACCGAGAGGAATCTAGATAATCAATACTTTGACAGAGCAGTCTTTCAATTAAAGATTTATGTTTGTAGTAACGTATGATTTAAACAAGAACAGGAATGTTGATGAACATGCGGCGGTACTTAGTTTCATTTTAGAAAGTACCATATCTGCAGTGTTGAGGGACGGCAACTATTGACGTCGCGCGACCACGGTGACTGAAAGGCAGTGACCAAATATAGTTTTCGCGCGGCCGTTGATTCGGCTTACAAAGTAACTCCTGCCGCGCAAAAACGTGGTTTCGTTTCACAGCATGACGGCATGGCTGGTACCCGGCACGCTAGCGTCGAAGCGTCTGCACACATCCGCATCTATTGCTGAAAATATTTAAAAAAAAGAGATGAGAGACGAGACCCACAAGACGAGAGCGCGAAACGCGAGACGCCGGGAAAACCATGCAAGACCGGGTGGACAATTGATGCACGGTACTTTGTGTCAGGCGAGCCGCTTGCGCCACATAACACACGACTGCTCAATTACAGTACTCAGTTTAGTTTCGCTTTTGAAAGGCGACCTAAATTGGTCCTTTGGCGCAGGCTTGGCGCAGATTACCTATATATTGACGAAATGTAGCAGGATGTAGCAGGGTTAGCCCCTTGGCGCAGTTTGGCGCAATTGGCGCAGCAATCACATCACTGCGAGTAACAGATTGCCCTGCAAGAGGCGTGAAGATAAGACGTCAAGCTCTGCGTTTCTATAGGCTCTCCGCGACGATACAAAATAATTATATTAGCGCGTTGGTTTCGCTAACCACTCCCGTGTGCGGTATATTATAAATACGCTTGCTCACGTCAGGATTTCAAGAAACCTGATCCCATCGCGAGCAGGACATTTTCCGGAAAGACGAGATGAACGCGCGAATTGATAGCGCCAAGAAAAAGAAACAAAGAAACGAGGGCGGTCAAGTCTGTCAATGTTACGGTGGCTCATTCTACAGTTATATAATAATCGTCAATAAGTGCACGATATGATCGTCTTTAAGAGAGAGGTGATATATCTTGAACAATGCACCAAATTACCAACATGGGTCGCGAGGAAAAAAAAACGATTGTGACGATGTAGAAATTATTTAATTCCTCTAAGTCAAACTCTACGTGGGTCCCCTGGATTAGAGATCTTTACAAGACAAAACAGTTACGAAGTGACTTTTTTTTTTGAGAGAAACCCTGCGAGACTGCTTCCCCGCAAAAGGACACGGTTCGAGGGGAAGGGTGCTTGCGAGGGCAAAACATTCGAGCTCCTTCACGGTTTCAAAGACACGATGGGCGGTTCCATATATTACGACAATGTGACGCATCTTTGACTTCTACGCTCATGCATAGGCGGACGTTAGACTGCCGGATAACAACGGAACCCCCATAGGGTCCGGCGGAAACCGGCTGGGAAAGTCAAGCTCGTTCAATTGATGACAACTACGAGTTAACCCGAATTGGACAAAAAACAATGGCATGGGAACCGTATGTGAGATGAGGGGGTGACGTCAGGTAAAGGTATAGAATTTTTAGAGGGGGAGAGGTGGTTATAGAGGGGAGCTGCTTCCAATAGACATATTATCTGGAGGGCGTTTTTCCCTAGAACCTGCGTTAGAATTCTGGTATGACTCAGCTCTTTACGTATATTCAGAGACATATTTTTTTTTCATAGTATTGGAGTGCATATTTAATTGAGAATTGTGCACCTTGTATTCCTATAGATATTGAAATGAATTCCTACAATCGAAAGACACTATTCTCTGTAGCACAGCTCGTGCAGGTTTTTTGTTGTTGGGGTTGTCGTTGGTTGTGCCCGATGACGTGACGTTTGCCTCACCTATTTTTGAGACACTTTCACGGGTTCTCGCTGCCGCAGTTCCGTGAGGATAAATTCAAGGAACAAAGAAGGAAACGTATGGTGAGAAGACAACTTATAGAGGTCATAAAACAGAAAGGACGATAAAATTATAATTCACCAGTCGATCACTCACGCTCGGACTAACATTTCAGTTCTTCCGTAAACGAGCTATTCACGAACTCTGAGAATGTAGGCCGGTACACATATAAATTTCGACTTTACATTAATTGAGGTTAATATTACTTTTCTGTCATTTTTCGATTTATTGTTTATCCTCATAATTTGAGGTATGCTTCATTCCGATCGGTTTTTCTATTTTCTTCCTCAAGAACGTTTTATTTTTGATAGATCGAACATAAAACCTGGGCCGGCTTGCTAGAACCAGCGTCTCAGCTGAGACTGGGTGAAAGAAAGCACTGCAAAGGCTGGGGCGCGCGAGCGTCTTGAGACGCAGCTTGAGTCCAGTTCAGCTCGTGCGCTGGCTTTGGCAGTGCTTTCTTTCACCCAGTCTCAGCTGAGACGCTGGTTCTAGCAAGCCGGCCCTGTATCCCTAAATTCTCACAGTTTAGATCCAGCGCACTGAACACCGAACAAATGCGCATACAGCACCGGATGCAAACTTTAATTACACGATGCACCAACTGCTCATTTAAATAAAATCACCTTCTGCTACTAAAAAGAAAAACACTTGGTTTAATTGCATTTAATATTTTTCTCCTCTTCCCCACCAGATCCCGAAACCGTTGTCGTCGGGCAGCACCGGATGCAGCACGGGCTCCCCCACCTCCCCATGCCGCGCCTTCAACATCGTACCGAATCCCGGGCGCTGAGAGCCATCGCCACCGTCGAAGCTCATCTCTCCATCCACGATACATGTCGGTGACGACGTCGCTCTGCTCTCGCCCTACCTCGCGGCTATAGCGGGAGAGCCGCGGGGGCACAGGAGGCCACCGCATTAGCGGCATATAGTACTACTATCTCCTACACACAGTCGCAGCGGCAGCGGCGTGCGCTCCCTGCTGCCAACGCTATAGTTTCCAGGGTCGGCGGGGTGCCTGGCTTCTTTCTCGCTCCGTTTCCCTGGAGACGCGGCCGAGGGAGGCCTTTCTTCGTGCCGGCCTAAAAAATGCATAAAAGAGAGACGGCGGCTGTGCACGGGGGGAGATGCAGCCGCCGTCGGTGCCTCCGCTGGCGATGCTTGGCCCCCCGCATAACCTCCGGCAGGGAGGCTTCGCCACACGGCCGCGGATCGATGAGGTCGCCGCCGGCTGCTGGCCGCCGTCGCCGAGCAGAAAAAAAGAAGAAAAAAAAAGGAACCTGGATTTGTCGCTTACGCGTCTGCGCGGAGGAGCTCTGACGCCTTCTATTCGACTTCTTGTGGGTCGCAGCGTTAGGCCGTTGTCACGCTGAATATACAACGTAAAAAGAAAGTCTGAGGGACACGGTCTGGGGCGTATCTCTTCCCCGTGTGACAGTACACACCTGGCATGTAGGTCGTACAAAAGTCGTCCGCAGACACGCTCGAAGCACGCATACGTGCGAAGAAACCGTGCTTCGAGTCAAGTTGAGGCGTGTCCGCAGGGCTGTATAGCTCGAGAGCGCACGACACGAGAGCCCGTGTCATTAGAGCGCGGGACACGAGAGCGCGTGTGCGCTCCCCAGAAAATTTCGCGGATGGGGTTTGTAACTGTACAACTACGTAAGGGTATTCAATAGAGAAGGCAGCATTCAAAAAGTTGTGTATAGTGCCGGCTCAGTGCAATTGTTAAAACAATTTTATTCGTGTTTTTTTTTGCTGCTTTTAGAAAATAATGGGAGAGACGGCGGCTGTACTTGAATATTCAAAATAAAATCTCGTTTTATGTTTTATGCCAGCAAAATATTTCAGGGCATTTGCTGCCGATTCCACGCAATGACTTGAAAATGCCCCCAAAAGTAATCAAGGTAATGGTCATCGCCAGATTTTAATGACTATTACAAACAGACAGCCCAAGTTGGCTATTAATAGCCAAATCAACTAACCCTGTCAAAACACGAGTAAGGGGACAAACAAAACAAAAAGGCAAAAAACCTGTACAAAAGTTTTTTTGTACAAAAAGGCCCCGGACAGAATGGCGCATCAATATGAATCTTGGAGGCTATGGTTGGGTTCGGGTTCGGCCATCTTTCTAACGCGTCGTAAAATTTCGGCCTCCGTGTAATTGCTGTTGCCAGTTAAAAAAAACAAAAATAAGGGGAAAAAATAACTATTGTTCGCGATACTACAACCCCTCCATCGGCCCCTATAGCGCTCCAGTGACGCGCGCGCTAAACTGGTTGAGCGCTCTCATGTCGCGCACTCTACAAGCATCGGCGCTCTTGCGTCGTGCGCTCTCCCTGTCCCCAGCTACTTCCGTCATCATGTGTACGGCGAACACCGTGTCCTTCGTAGGGTGTGCGAGCAGTGCGTCTGCAGCTTTACAAGTTGCCCATATCATTCGCTCTTTCTCTCGTGAGTTGAAACCTGGTGGTGCCAGCGTGCAAATAGTCCTTTTAAACAGTTCCGGTTCTAAACTAGACGGCAAAGTTCTTTTTTTTCTTTTTTTTTTGAATTTGCGGGATTAAATTTACGCGCTCTCTTCGGCGAATGGGTGCCAAAATCATATTTGATTGCGAACAGTGGCCAAAACTGTACTTGGGCAGCACTTGATATGCAAGTATTGGAAATATTTTTTTTTGTATTTAGATGCTATCGGCAAATACATTCCCCAACAAGTAATTAAGTACAAAATACTCGAAGTATTTTAAATATGTAAATCAATCATTTCTATTTCAAACACGGCCCGTCCTGGCTCTTACCAAACTCCAGTTTCAAACTCCAAACTTAGGATTTTCGGAGATGGGCCCACAACTGAAGCATATGCTTCTGCATTCAGCGAGAAAAGCTTGTAGCTTTGTACGTTCTATCTTTAATGTTTCATCTCTCCCTGCCCCCCCCCCCCTTCCACTTTCCATTTTTCAACCACGAAGCCACAAAATAAACAAAATTTTTGTTCAAAGGCACAAAAACTTAAAAAAAGATAGATCGCGATACGTTGCACCAAAGAAATCGTGCTTCAAATCAAACCGAAGCGGTTTACGGTGTACCCCATGACGTGAATACGCTTTAAAAAATGTGAAATGTACATCGTGTCCAGGATTTAGGGGTAAAAAGACAATCGTTTCTGAATTTTGATCAACGACGCCGGTATAATTTACTGCTCTAATTTTTTAATTTTTTTTTTCGTACAGCAACAGTGAGAAATTGTTTCCTTGCAAAGGTTCGGGTTTCATTTTCGTTGCAAATAAGAGGCGCGGTCCGCGAGGAGAGAACGGATGGTTTCGTAATGTCATCTGCCGCGGACGCAAAGTTGGTCAATGTAATTCTGAAGGGACGAGTTCCTGCTGAGGCCCCGCAACAAGGCGCAGGGGCCAATCGAAAGCTCGAGCAGACTCTCAAGCATGAAGAGTACGTTTCTGAATGACTCCGTCGTCGAAGCAAAATTTCCATTCGATTATCAGTGCCACTGAAAGAGCTGGCCCGCACTTGACATTTGTTGCGTATACCCTGGGCACCGTCGTTGCTGCACCCCATAGTTATTTTACTTCGATAGGTCGGCTTTTACAGCGCAGGTCTTAGGCGCCCGTTTCCGGGTTTCACGGTGTCGGCGTTGGCGTCGGCGACGGCGTAACCGCGCTAAATTTAGCGGGAAAATTGACGTCACGTGACGTCAAAACCAATTCAGCTTCCCCGATAAATTTAGCGGAGAAAATGACGTCACATGACTAGGTGTAACGTTACCTATGAACAAATTCAGTTTCTCCGTTAAATTTAGCGGGAAAATTGACGTCACGTAACCTCAACAGCCATTCAATTCCCCGCTAAATTTCGAGGGGAATCGAATTGCTGTTGAGGTCACGTGGCGTCAATTTTTCAGCTAAATTTAGCGAGGAAACTGTGGGAGGAGGGGAAGGTATGGAGGAGGAGGAGGAAATGAGGAGAACGAGTAGGGGGAGGAGGAGGCGGAGGACGGGGAGGCGGGGAGGAGGAGGGACATACCCTCCCCTCCGTACCCTTCCCTCCTCCTCCTCCCCAAGAGCTGCGCTCTAATTCCGCGTTACAGAGATTTGTAAACGTCTTTCCTTTTTTATAGTCAATGAGAACTTAAGAAACGTAGGGCACGGTTTACGATTTTTACGCTTCTAACTTCGTGATTTGTTCAGCCGCAGTGTCCTTGGCTAAGGAGTGATCATAAGATAATCTGAACTCGGCACGCCCCGCGTTTCTTAAGCTGTCAGTCAACATAGTGCATGCGTACGTCTTTGTAACGTTGATTCTAAAGTTTGCCACACTCTTCTTACGTCCCCACGTGCCAGCTATACAATACGCGGTAATGATCTCCTCAAAGATTTGTCTTTCGAGCCACGACACGGATCTCTTTAATGTCAGCCAACGTACCGCCTCGGGATCGATAAATGAGGGAAGGTATCTTCGCAAGACCCATTCCGACACAATGCCTTTTTTCGCGTTTGTTCCCTCGGAGCGTGGGAAATCGGCGAGACACGACACGCCCGCTGTCGTCGGAACCCTTTCAAACCGTCACCTCTTCTTCCACCCGATAACCAGATTCAATCCGTCTTTCCCAAAAGGAAGTGCCGTCACAAAACGTTTCCAACAGACACACGCGTCCGACCCCGCTTCCACGCCTCGCTCCTCACCTTTCAAATCTTCTACTTTCGCGAAAGGAAATCATCGAGCCCGTCTCCCTGCTGCCCCTCCTCCCCTCCCTCTCCTCTCTCTCGCTCTTGTTTCTTTTTGTGTCCCTTGAGAGCGTCGACAGATCAGACACAGACCTCCCAGCTCAGTTTCCACCGCGGACACGGATCCCGTGTTCGTCCCATTCAAACGAGGCTCAACCTGAATGCGCGGTGCCCATTGCCAACCAGCGAGCCGAGTGCCAAATTTCGAGCGCGGGGCGTCGCAGATGTCGGCTCCCGGTGTCGCTCCAGACACGTCCGCGACAGAGCGGCTCACAAAGGGAAGAATCCCCCACCGCCACCACTCGGGGTAGACCGCCGCGCCGCCGCCTGTGTCTTCTTCGCTCGCGACCATCCGCTATCCGTGGGGCTACATTGTGCCCGCGAACAGACACCACCGCTTGCCTTTGTGCAGAGCGGGGACCATGCCATCGCGGCCTCATTACGATGACCGGCCATGCCAGCAGCATCACGCACTGGGATCTCTCTCCGTAATCCTCTGCTCTCTCCGGTGTTCGTCGTCGCGCATGTCGCCTTCCTTCTTTCCTGCTGCTGGAAGCCGCGAGGTTCATTCTTATATATTTCTTTCGTGCAGGAGGAGTGCGCTGTCTCTCTTGGTGCGAGTCTTCTGGATCCGATCTGGCGCTGTCGCTGCCAGATGCCCCGTTTTCCTGTGGTGGGGTTTTCTCGATCTCCTGCCCTTTGTTGCGGCTTTTCATCTCACGTCTTCGGGAATGGTGTGCGCCGCCGCCGCCACCCTCCTTTCTGCTGCCCTGAAGTGTCCTCAGCACGGTTTGGTCGCTCTTGCGGCGCAGGTTTCCTTGTATTGACTTTCGTCTTGTCTTTATGTCTTACACTTTTTTACATTCTTCTGTTTGTTTTTTTACTCTTTTTTTGTTTTGCGTTGTCCGGCGCTTCAAAATTTTTTAATGCCTGTAGACAGGAGGTCAATTTCTAGATGTTCCGCTGCTGCGCTTTTAATGGGCACGTCTTTTTCGTCTCCTGCCCCGACTCCAAATTAGAAATAGACACGTTTTTGCTTTTCTATGTTTAGTATTTGATTTGGGGGTTATTTGTTATACGTTGACACATTATACAAACTTTTCTAACAGATGCCATCTAAAAATAATGGCTCTAAGTACACCAGACTCTATGGAACAAGCTTCTCAGCGACGCTATTTATTTATTTATTCATTCATTTATTTCACATGCCCTCAAGGCCTAATGCATTGACATTGATTCATTTTGTGTTTTAACGCGTCAGCAATAGAACGCTCGTTTTGACGAAAATCCGGTGGTGTCTGTCAGTTTATCAGCGTCGGGGAGAGAGGTAGAAGGAGAAAGGAGACGGTGATGCGTGCCACGCTCCTATTGGCCCGAAGTGCTGACGTTGCACGCGTCACGCTCCACCTCTTCCTCTCCCGCTCTCCCCGGCGCTGGCTAACTGACAGACACCGCCGGGATTTCGTCAAAACCACCGTTCTTGTTTTCGTCAAGGGAATGTTGCAGAGGTGGCGCGGAGCCAGAGAGGAGGAGGCGCTGCGGCGCGTGATTGGCACAGTTGCCGCTCTGCCGTCGCCGGATGTTCTTCGCTCTGAATTTCTCTAGTAATGGTACGCGGGCTGTGATGTGTGTGTGTGTGTGTGTGTGTGTGGTGTGTGTGTGTGTGTGTGTGTGGGTGTGGTGTGTGTGTGTGTGTGTGTGTGTGTGTGTGTGTGTGTGTGTGTGTGTTGTGTGTGTGTGTGTAGTTAAAAGGATTGATGCGGTTCCCTCCACAAGTGATATGGACGTCGTGATAAGCGGATGGAGAGGGATCATACACGAATGGAAAAGAGTGAGGAAGAACTAATGCTAGAGGATTTCCATCCGATGAATCCAATGTTTAGTAATATCTTAGGTATTCATTCGTTTTCGGGGCTGAGACAGTCTTACACATATATAGGCGATGCGTGATATTGTGTATCGTATAGGTATAAACATAAATGTATGGGATAATTGAGTAAATCGACTGTGCTTTGTGATGTTTGGACCACAAAAGTTTGTTGCTATGTGCAGCTAAATATGTTCTGTGAGAGAAAGATACACGAATAAAATTGTGCTGTTTCATATTAGTGAAAAATGTGTCAGTATCAACCACCGAAACCTGCTTTGTCCCTAACGGGCATGATCTGTTTATAAATCAATCAATTATTTTTAAAATATAAAATAAATAGTGGTCAGAATATTTGCATTACATTTTATTACGCTACATGTTACAGGGTTCTGTGATTAATGGGCGTATGATGTCATTATTATTGATTCCGAGTCAGAAAATAGAACGCATCAAAACATCCATCGAGTCGAAACACCCACTCGTGGGTGTTTTGACTCGTTGGACGTTTTGGCGTGTTGGATGTTCTGACTCGGATGGCTCTTCTGACTCGTTGGGCGTTTTGACGCGTTGGGCGTTTTGACTCGCTGGGCCTTTTGAGGCGTTGGCTTGGATGGTCTAACTCGGACGGATGTTCCGACTCGTTGAACATTTTGACGTGACCCAAGTTTCGATGTTAGATCGATGTTTGATCGATGTTAGATCTATTTTACCTGAAAGGGTTGTTCTTTGGTGTAACCGACTTTTAAAAACATGGTAAGCAAAGCCCATATGTTCTTCGATAAAGCTATATAAGCGACGAAGAGAGGACATAGTGCTTTGAGCGGATTGCACGCTTGAAAACGATATAATGAAGCGTACTGCGTACCAAATATTCTTAATCACGCAGGTATCTGAATGGTGTCTTCCAAGAAGGTTTAAAAAGAACATATGATTTCAGATATATGGGGGTGGAAGTTTCAGCAATTTATTTGAGCTGAGCACCTAATTAACAATAATAAAATTGAAATGTGTATATTTTCCTCACCGGTTCGTGCATAGCACATGTCACATGCGGAAGATCAGCAAAGCGGGCAATGGGCTCTGAGTAGTGTCCGGGATAGCACGAGATAAGACGCCATAAGCGAAGCAAACACGGGAACCGGTGAAAATCATCAAGCTCGGGAGCGCGCTCCACGTGCCTCTAATAATGTCGTAGCTAAAACCGAGCAAACGGTCCGGAATCGTGCAAAAGTAGCGTAAGCTGGGAAAGCCAAAGTAATGGCTCAACAAGAAGCAGACACTGGAGAAACAGGCGCACGGACGGCGGAAAACATCTTAAGCTCCAGGCTATATTTGGGGTCCGGTAAAGGGCTGCTATTGCATGTTTAGGCGAATATGTCCAGTTGCGGTTCATCACACTGAACTCCTTTCGCCCCGAACCTGACAGTGTAGAACAAACTGCACGCTCGTTGGACCTGCCGGAGTCACACCACGTGATCGCCCCTATCTCCGTATTTTTCTGGGGCTGTACCCGTCTCTCGTCGACCTGATGGCTTCTCTGTTATCTGCACTCACTGCAGAGAGCAACTTCAAATGCGAGGCGGCTCAAAGGAATCGCACGACACTTGAGCAATAAAAGAAAAGTCGGCGCTGAATTCATTGAACCACGTGTGCTAAAAGCGCGAGTAGTTGCTTTGGATCACGCGGCACGAGCGCTCCTGCAGCGGCTCCAGTCAAGGCAGTCAAGGCTACTCGCTCGCCGCTTGCACGGCCTTCGCAGCTATTCAATGCAAGGGTGATAATCCGTCGTATTACACACAGGTACAGCTCCAGAAAAATGCGCACAAAATTACTGCGGCTGGGCTCTGTCGCCTCCGGTACACGTAACCTTCATTTGCAACAGGAGTGACGGACGGCACCGGGCGAAATTTGAAAATGGAAACGCTTACCTTGATGTTCCTGAGAACGACGAGCACAGGCGACACGTCGACAACACACACCAGCGCGGACACTGCCGAGCACCCGACCACACACGCGCCGAGCGACCGACGTTTCAAAATGTAGTCGGCGGCATCCAAAATAAACCGTGTTGTTTAAGTTAAAATAACAGTTAATATTAGTTTGACGTCCTAGACGTCGAAATCACAGGTTTCGCTATTTTGACATCCAAGACGTTCTTGGCCACGTCCCCTGGGCATCAAATCGGCGCCGAAAATACGCAGTCGTTCCGACATGGCCAAACTTCATCTCCATTGCATCCTTGACTATCCTGAAGAAGGTCTCGTGTGCACGGGGTCACAGGACAGCATAAGTGCGTAGAGAACCAAGTGAGCTTCTCATTTGGCGACGCGTAGGGCGTGTATAACTGTCCAAGTTTGTGCAATTTCATATGATTGAACTTGAAGTTGCCGTCTACCAACACGTACTCTGCGTCACAGAGCGCGTCCAAGTCCTTTTCAAAGAAAAGATCAGCATTCTTCTTGCCCTCGTCTTGTCTTCAAACTGAAGGACTCTATAGCCAACTCGTCAACGGCTAACTCGTCGGCGGGCCGTTCGTCTAATGGGCCAATTCGTTAGAGGGCCACTCGTCAAAGAAAAGCTTGTCGAAGAGGCCAACTGGTCGCCGCTTTTTCAAAGCCAAAATATACAATTGGTGTCCTGTAATTTTAAATCAAATACCGCCCTATAGTAATCCGTAAAATAGCCGCAAGGGAATTGACCTCCAGTGTGCTCTTTCTTGTCAAAGATAACAACTTTCCGCTTCGCCGCTTTCACGGTGCAGTGGGTGAGGGTCACTACGTCACGCGTGTGTTACTGGGGCGCGTGTTAACCTACCAGACCACCCGTTCACACCACTTTGCAGTGACAGTCTGAAGCGGCTCATTACAAAAATTTCAATCCACCTGGCCCACCCGTTCACGTCATTTAGTGGCGACAGTTTGCGGCGCATCATTACAAAACATAATAAAGAAAAGGAACGATCCCGAGATGACACATTTCTCAAGTTGTCTCGAATTTCTGCCTGTTTTCGCCCTCTTGTGATTTTTGTTTCAGTCTCGTAACCCAGCATGGGTGCTGTGCCTATACCGAACACAATTAAAAATGTAGGCCAAAAGTTAACGAGAAACCCCCAATCTTTACCTCGGACCGTCATTCAATTAAACACAATGACGAATCGATCTACTACGAACTGGCCTATTGGATGAATGGGCCGTCGACAAGTTGGCCGTCGACGAGTTGGCCGTCGACGAGTTGGCTTTTGACGAGTTGGCCGGATCGCAACAGAAGGAACTGTTGCCCATCCTTGGTATTCTGAAGGTCTGGATGAATGCCGTCAAAGCTGTTTCCTCGGGTGATGATCGACCGCTAAATCAATTTTCCCGCCAAATTTAGCGGGGAAACTAATTTTTTGCATAAGTCTGGTGACGTCAGTTTTTTCCGCTAAGCTTGGAGGAGAAACTAAATTGATGCATTGGTCACGTGACGTCATTTGTGTCGCTAAATTTAGCAGGAAAACTGAATAGACCGATATCCCCAGCCAGTTTGACTACCGCACCGCTGCCGCAATGCTTCGAGGGAACTTTAGTCTTTTTGCACGCGCGACAACCTCGCTGAAGCTCTGCGAGTACTGTAGAGCATGAGACGGCACGATCCCTCTCGTGCACGGCCGTCTGCATCCTGTGAACAAAAGTTATGGCGGCGTCACACATGCGCCGAACGCTTGGTGAGATCGGTGTATTGGTGCTTTGGTTATTCCGCAAAATTTAGCGGGAAAACTTTTCGTTTACGCTCACGGCGTCGCAAAACCGGGGAAACGCGCCCGTAACTGCTAGCGCTGTAAAACGAGTTAGAAACGTGGCGTACAACTAGATCACCTTTTAAAGCGATGGCTTATTATTGGTGACGTACGCAACCAAAACTGTCGTTGTGATCGGCTTTCCAGAACTGCCCTAACGCTCACTATGTCTTCTTGAGTAGAAACATTTCTGCTCTCATCGACCGAAATGATAGCCGTCAGACTCCCAACCCTGATGGTGTTGCAGCGTGATGACTACGCTTCAACCGCACTTTTTGTGCACCATCGAACTTGTCGCTTGCCTCTAATAATCTTTGTAGTGACGTCAGGGATAGCAACCACAAGAAGGCGCCAACAAAACATCTCGTCGTCAATAAGAGCCTTCCACGGACCTTAGTTGCTCGCGTTGGTCTGACCGCATCACGTCACACTCTCACGTGAGGTCACAGGGTCACGTGACGTCAATTTCGCCGCTAAATTTAGAGGATAAATTGACATCAATAGTTTTGAGTCGTGGTGTACGTCACGTGACCTGACATCACATGACGTCAGGCCAGGTAATATTCATTTCCCCGCCACATTTAGCGGGGAAACCATCATGGTGTCGCGTGGCGGGACGGCATGGTGTCATGTGACTTTACAAAGTCACGTGACGTGACTCTCGATTTTCCCGCAAAATTTGGCAGGGAAATATATTCGCTAAGTTCCGATACAAAATGCTCCTCGTTAAAAACCCAATCAAGTGCCCACGCACATTCCTCGCGTTAGACGGAATGTCTAATCCAGGCGATTTTTTTAGCGTTTATTTTTGAACGAGACAAAGGCACGACCGTACAAAACTTCTGCGCCACGTTTTCACACCCCCTCGACGAATGGGAACGACATTAGAGCGCACGAGACGTTCAATCAGCGCACCTCATTTGCATAGCCGAACGCTGTATCACAACCAGAAAGGGAAGACGCCTTTTCCTTTTCTCGAGTTCTTTCACGCGAAGCAACTCGGTTACAAACGAGCTCCCCTTTGTTTTGTCGATGGTATTTTCGTCTTGTTGCCCGCGACACTCCGTGCATTCAACGAAAGAGAAACGGTCTGCCGAGGTGCCGGAGCCGTCGGCATTTGTCATGCAGCGTCTACGGCCTGTTTGCAGGCTGCAGCCGCTGCAGTGGCGCGTCAAGAAGAAGGGCTTGAAAGCCACTGCTGAATGCCGTGTCTTCCGGTGCATAATGACGGGACCCCGTGCGCTGTCGCTAATCTCATGCAAACGAGCTTTTGCTGCAGTGGCTCGCCGGTGCCAATGCGCGGCTTCGGAGCGGAAACTGCCGCTTCACGCTCCGTTACAGTTGAAGTTGAAGGATGACCCGTTGGCGTTTGTCTCCATCTCAGTTGCGGAACAACGTTTTTTATTTATCGTTATTATTATTATTATTTCGCTTTTTTTACCCGCACGGCTCGACTTGGAAGAACCACGCCTGTGATGGTTGTTGCGTTCCGACAAGAGTGCCTTTCATTTTCTTTTTTTTTCTCGTGAATGATGCATTTGCAAATCGAAAGAAGCGGACGTCTGACGTTTTCGTGTGTACCGTGAACAAATGTGAAAATAAGAAGGAACATGAGACTAACATAAAGAAAAAATTATCACTCGGTACAGAAGAATAGCTAAGCACTGCGATTGAATGTGCTTTGGCCTGCTGGAGATAAGAATTCATCGCTTTTTTCAGTTTTACACAGTGCGACACTGTTAGCGCGCCAGCAAAATATTCGCCGGATTTTTCTTCTCGTTAGAATCGTCGGGTTGTTATTGAAACTACTGCGGTAGTGCAAAGTGGTCGTTTGAAGCATTAATCTAAGCGGTAATAAATTTTGACGCCCACCCATAAATGCTTCTCAGAAGTAAGATGCGCAAAAGCGCCGATATCGTGTTCGCGCTTACAGCCTCGCTTAGTGTAAAGTCGAGTTACAGCAACGCGTTACTTGTAAATATTTGGCAACAAAGTAAAATCTTTGTTACTCCTGATGAACAAAAACAAATGAAGTACTTATTTTCGGACCCATTGGGGAACAGCGGTATTAATAAGTATACCTACTGAGACCAAGTAAAAATAAAGGGCATCTAGTTACTTTTTCTGCGGAAAGTATACAACACCTCTCCTCTCTCTCTTCTCTTTCTCTCTCTCGTGCAGTATTTGTGTCACAGTTTAGATGCACTAAAAGTAGATGCGCCAAAAAGACAGGCACCTGCAAAACTGGACACAATGTAACCGCACGTGTCTTTTCTCTGAGCAAGCCATCTCCTTCTCATCGGCAAAATTAATGGCATCTCGCGAACAGAAAGAACGCTTTTTTTTAAATTCTATTTTTAGCGCTACGTCAGTCAATTGTTACTGTAACCCAAACCCGAACGAGGAACGTGGCGTGTTCTTTTCTAGCCCGGGCTGGGATCGACTAATCTACTATTTTTGTGATTAATGACTAACGGTACTTGGTTGCGTTTTTCATTGACGTGAACATCTCCGTTGCTACAGAATCAATGACACGTTCTGCAGGCTCCTACATAAGAGACATTGTGAGATAAAAATGACTTTCCCCTTGTACCTGAAACATAAATACAAAAGACCTGGTGTAGGAAACTTAGAACCATCTATCTATACGGTCACTCAAAGCATAACAAACCCACGGTGTGGAGTGTCCTTAGCATCTCATTAGAACTCCGCAGCCAACGAGATTGTGGCATTACACAATAAGGACGCCGACAAACGAATCAGCGCAGCGAGAAGCAGCGACATAATAAGCAACGACGAGCTTTCTAAGCTGTCAGGAACCATTGAGATTTCCTCTCATCGGGAGTCCCTGTTTTACTTACCAACAAAAGTAGTCTCCTAAACCAAAACATTGAAGTTTCTAATAGTGCAACTTTCTTTGTTGAACAAAAACGTCGCCCTTTGTTCGTGTCTGAACAAGCGAAGCACATTTTGTAGCGAGCACCCATTCATGAGAACGCACAAATTTTCCCAAACCGCTCATTTTCTTTTATTGAAGTAACACTTCCCGACGGCCAACGCCATCCGTGCGAAGAGCTCTGACAACAACGCTAATAACGTAGTGAGGTGCCCCGCGGCAACCACCGGTTGCTCGAAAGCAACCACGGCGTCATTCTCCCGGAGGACCACAGACAACAAGCCCAGGCTTCGTCGGGCGCACAACCTCCACCGTCGTTGCTGCCTGACCCCTCCTGATCCTCGCCACGTCCGAGTCCTCAATTCCCGGGCGACTCGAGTGAGTAATAAATACCCGGTTTCGCGCCGAGCCTTCCGAGCTGGCAAGCGAGCAAACAACCGGGCAACCCGGCCTGGCGCGGACATGCATTTTCACGCCTCTTCGACCATTAGGCGCAATAACACTTATCAGCACCAGGAATCTCCCAGACACGACACACACAGACACACACTGGCAGAAAGGATGATATTCCTTCCTCGGATCTCCAACCCTCCTCTCACTCCACTTACAAGAAGAAGAAAACAGACGCAGCTCGTACAAAAACAAGACAGAATAACGCAGGAGTACAATCCGAGTCCACGCGCTGAGTTACGTGAGTCGCAGAAATGCGAAAGACAAAGCATCGCTGCTGATGCTTCTGCTTCCAAATGATGGGGTTGGCACAAACTCCGTCGTCGTCGTCTGCAAGGCATGTGTGGATATGTGTCTGTGTGTGTGTTCGTGCGAGCGCATACAATCGTCAATTTGTCTGCTAGCTCGCTGGCGTGATCATGGTGCCAAGAAATCCCTGCGTTCGCCTTTTTCTTTTCTTCTCTTAGTCCCTTATGCCTTTGCAATACGTGACCCTTCAACCGGAGCTGCTGCGGATAAAATGCAGGTATCGGTTCGTTTTGACGCAAGTCCTTTCGTCACTCTGCGCTATCCGCCACCTGTGCGGTCGTCACTGCTGGTGGACCCGGCTATACGGATAATTAACCAACCCATTCCGAAAGGAACAAAATCGGGTGAGATGATCGCTGTACTCACTCCACGTACAAACCGGTTAGATGTATTGAAGAAATCGACTTAAGTTATTCTCTAGAATTATTTTAATAAGCTCTCCAAATCTGTAGACGATGTCCGGTGAGAGCCAAAAGGAAACATTTTTCAAGAACTCGAGATAATCTTGAAGATATGGATGAGAGGAAAGGCATGACGCATTACAGCAAATGTGGCATACTGCGAGCTCACCACAACCAGCTGCATCATGTCAAAAACAAGTACACCATCTTCCCGAGGGGAACCATGGGGTGATGCGGAGCATCGCGGATCGTAATTAATTTATTCCCTTCTTGACTGATTTCTTTTGGCCGGCCGGATTTGGGCTGCGGCGGACGCGAGCGGCCGAGAAACGCTAGCAGACGACAGCCGCAGAGTTGCGGGGAAAGCCCACCCCACTGGAAAGCCCTGGCGTGGCACTGCGACCCGCGCGCCCAAAACTATCCTCCTTTCACTCCTCCGGGGGAACGCGCGCAGCGCGCTACCGCTGCTTATATTCACACTTGAAGGAGAGGAGACTAGAGGAGGAGAGTTGCGCATGCGTGCGCGGTGTGAGTAGAAGCGAACGCACGCGAAGTGCACGCAGCTGGTAGAGAGAGAGAGCGGAGAGAGTAACGCGCAGCTGTTGGAGAGAGGGAAGGAGGAGTGTTGCGCATGCGTAGTGTGAGTGCGGACGACGCCGACGCCGACGCCGCGGGACATAGACCCGAGCAAGAGATGCTCCGCATCTAAAATATCGTTAAAACTTGCTTTGAAACGTTTTTTTTCTTTTTTTATTTAACGACCAAAGGATTGAGCGCCGTTAGTCCTCCGCTGTTTAGTCACACGTACACAACTCAAGAACTCCATTTTATGTTTGCGACTGCCTGTTTGCCAGCCAAACGTCCATTTGTGAGTAAACGTTCTATGAAGACGGCAAAGCCTTTCAATCAAATTAATTGGTTTCTTATCAATCTGATATTCCGTTTCTTTTAATTGATCCCGAGCCTTCACGTAGCAAGTTACGGAATAAGGTCGTCCTTTTTCTTTTTTTTTTGCTATGAAGTAACGACTTTGGTTTTTTTTTTGCGAAGAGGCATAAAAGTAATAGTAATATGCTGCACATTTTTATTATTTTTGGACCGACTAAGAGTTAATTATTAGGATTACATCGCCCAACTCCAATGACAGTCGTTGCTAGCTTGAAATCAAGTAAAATCAATAAAAACCAGCTGATCATTAAAAAAAATTTACCTATTTTTACTGCGTTCTTTTTTCCTTCACATCAGCCATCATGTTACTTTAAAACAAAATGTAATGCAGCACTATATCTTAAAATCCCGAGAAGTGGCGAATATATCATCTCACAGATACAAACATTATCTAGGGTTAATTTGAACGAAAATGAGTAAATTTCATTTTATTGAGAAAGCATTTCTCGGGATATTTGACGTGCATTTTTAAGAAAAGGGATATTCTATTGTCGAAATAAAGATAAAAAAAATCATATTTAAGATTTTTTTTTTGCATATTGAACAGTGCGCGATTTTATTTCTGGCACAAGAAAGCCCGCAGATATTGAGTCTTGCTTTGAATTATGCGATCCGAAATGGTCTTTTAGAGAATGCATTGGGCGAAATATGTAGCTAGGATTTTGTTTCGGGGGGGGGGGGGGGGGGGGGGGGCGCCCGCCCACGACAAAATGCTGTACGAGGGGGAGGGGGAGAGGAGGTCCCGCCAAAATAAGAGATGTCGTACCCCCCCCCCCCCCACGAGCCTTACAAAGCATTTCACTGCTGAAATACTTTACTGTACACTATGATACAAAAATCAAAATATTTCTGAAATACTAGAGTTACACTCATGTACCGAAATACTACCCAGCATCGATATCTAGACGTGTTACTTTTGTATATAACAGCATTACTGAGCATTTTAATTGCGCCATTCTAGATGCAAAGGAGCTCCAACCATGTTAAAGAATCAATCGACCATAAGAATAAAATCAACTATGATGATGTAAAATGAACTTGGGTTGATGTTCAACGTCAGCATGCGTCCAGCGATTTGCGAGCCCCAGGTTCTAAGCACGGCTGCCATGCACGGGCACTGGTGCATTACGAGTTGCCAGGTGCTGGTGCTTGTAGCTTCGACTTTATTGAGGATATTTAACGCCAGCGTATGGGGAGGGAAGGGAAGAAACCGACTTTAGTGCTGTCCCTTTCCTATTCCTTTATTACAGTAGACTCTCGAAGCAAGAGTTCACTCGAAATAATTGTGACATATTGAGCTCGTTTTTCTTCGACATGAGAAGAAACAAATTGTCGTTTCGACCTTAAAGATTGAGATTCCAACTAGCGCCACACTACCAGAGCTTCATCAGAGTAAAGGTGCGACCTCCACAATGTCCATCAGGCACGATGCTTAGCCTCGCTTCCCACATCCCAGAGCGCCACGACCTGGAAGCGGACGTCATTCCGAAGGTCCCTCGAGGCAAGAAGCCATCCTAAGTGTCCATCCGAGCACCACTTGGCCGAATGCGCGTTCAGCTCACACCCCCGCCTCCTTGATGCCACGGCCACTTGTCCACGTTCCTCCCCGGCAGCAGTCTATCAAACACATGGGCCGAGCGGGCAGGCGTTCGTAGAAGCAGCCTGGCAGGCAGGCAGGCAGGCACAGCCACCTGAGCCGGACAATGACCGCTGATGATGTGTTATTTGCAACGCGAGAGGGGGCCGATAGCGCTGTCGCTGCTGCGGACGTGTCGCATTCCTGGACCAGCCGAGTCCTCACCTCGCCTCGTCAACGGTTCTGGAAAGTGTGTGCGGATAACGACTCTGCAGGGGCGGAGACTGGCCAGGCCCGGTGACGGCTGCACGGCAAGTGATTGCCCTGCCATTAGCCGGCGCATACGGCCGCCCGAGGAGGCTCGGCAAACTCTACGGTCTGACAAAACGGTCCTCCACCTTCGCTATTGTCCGTCACCTTGGCCGGCAAAGAGGAACCCGGTGCTTTATATTCTTTCTGTTGTTTCGGACCCTCATCCGCCTTGAGTTTTGGCGCAGCGTGGTGTGCCTTTCTCGGGTGGAAACCTTCTTCTTCAAATGCATGCCTATTCGCGGCGTTGCATTCACCTTTCTCCCGTAACCGCCTCTGTGGTTGGAGAGCATAAAGAATGGTTCACGAGGATTCGCTCAACTAAGGAAGATTGAAGGGAGGAGGGTATATTATAGACAACGGATATCCTGTATGCCTTGTATCATGTATCAGATTTTTCCCCCAACGAGTGCATCTTAAACGGAGTGTGTGTCATGAAACATTTCTCTCTTGAGATATCAAGAACAACATGTCACGTGTCCAGTAGAAAAAATAAACAAAATGCATTTTCGCAAAAAAAAAGACTTGTCACTTATTTAGCGCGTGTACGGAAACGAAATTTTTGCACTTTTATTTTTTTGTTTGGGTGGGGGGGGGGGTCCATGTTATTCCGCCCACCCAGAAACACATGCCTATACTTCTATTTATGGGCTGCAGGCAAATTAGTCAAGAGAACAAATTTTAAAATGAATGAACAGATTTCAAAATTTCGTATGATGGCAGTGTGTGAAGCTCCGTTGGAATGCCGTCACGTCATGAGTTCCTAAGAAGCAGCGCCAGTTCGCGGCAGTATGGCTTTCTCGTGGAGTTACTTAGTCTTGAATGTGAGAACGCTCATAATCTGAGACTGCAGCCAAAGCTACTAGCGTGAGCTAGCCCGCGCTCCTGGCTTTAGGACATGCATTTCTAGCGCGAGCGCTTGATCGTTCTGCGGAACAACGCTTCAAAGCAGCGACCTCGAGCTCTCGTGGTTGTGGCATTGGCTGCAGTCTCAGCTCCACAGCGCATTCCACAGCATAAAGATCGCCGTTCTTCGCATACGTTAAGTAGGAGCTTGGTCTGAGGATCCGGGGACCTCTGTCAGGCCAACCATACGCCATTGCTGCAGTACTGACGGTTATTTCTACTTACTGGTCCTCGCGAGCCACTACTTCTGTGGTTTGAAACTAACACGGTGAAGCGAATTAACCCTCGTGAAACATGAAATTCCCGCATGGCAGCAAATGATGTTACGGTCAAGCTATGCAGTATAGGCTAGGCCATAGGGCGTATACAGCCCTCTGGTACTACAACTAGGCGAGACTGTTAGCGCATGTGTATGAAGGCACTCTAGAGATTGTCACGCGTTGACGCCACCAAGCGGCAAGGCTCGCCACTACGCTGACCTGGACCGTACGAGAACTATTCACGTCACCAGCGCGATACGCATCACGCTTTTTGCTGGCCGACTTTGAAGCGTGGGGTAGAGAGCTCGCGCTCACGTCATTTCGTTTCCGTACCCTTTGAAAGCAAGGGGTTTCGCTAGAGCAGCCCTTCGCTCATTTGTCTAAACAAGTTTATTCCATAACATAAAGCCTGAGACGCAGAGGAAACAAAATTATAGACAAGACTGCTCTTCTGCTGTTTCCAAATAAACAACAAATACCTTTTTTTAATTTGTAATGATCTCAGAAATGTATCCGCATGGTGGTCATCATGTATATACAGTACAATTCGGTTACTATAAAGACTGCTCGCGCACCCTGCAAAAGGCACATAGTTTTTTCACAGACATGATGGAAGAGTTATCTTCGGACACGCCCGGAGCACGTTCGAAAGCATTTTTGCTTTATACATGCTTCCCCGTGTCTCGCAGACAGTGTTTTGTATGACTAATGTTACTGGATCCTCATATAAGGGATAAGACACGTCTCAGACTGTGTTTATACAGACTGTCTTTAGTATGATGTACACGAGCAGCGTGATCGCGGCTTTAGGTGGCGATTTGAAACAGGTAGTAAACGTTGTGCATGATATAAGAAACAGCTCAGTAAACGCGAACGAGGATACAACATAACCACGACAAGACACTGCTGCTGTGTCCCGTCGTGGTTGTGTTTTTTTTTTATTATGTTTTGCTGAGTTGTTTACCCCCATCGTATGCACTTGAGTTGGTTGTTGTAGCGGCATAGGTAGATTTGAACCAAAGGAGCGCTGACAAAGGGTGAGTGAAACTGCCAAACAACACTCGCGGTACTCCCAGTTTCTCAGTGCTCGCACTTTTCAGTGGTTCCTTTTACTGCCGCTTTTATTTTATTCTAAAGGGTGAATGCGCGCGTTTGCTGCGTTTTTGCAGTGGGTAGCAAAATATAAAAATCACGGATGGTTATGTGCATCGCTTCGCCAAAATAATATGATGGTCGTTATGGGAATAACGAGACACTGCACCTTGTCATAAAAGTATTATTTAACGAGATAAACAGAATTATAATTTAAACCGACTTAACGAGGCTTGCTCTTTTTTTCTTACGAGACGGCACCGGCCTATTCTTTATGTTAACATTAAGTACAAAATAAACATGACTCTAGATCGCGATAAAAAAATAAGATGTATTTAAAAGTTCGGCCAGGTATGTTAAAGAACACTATTTGTGCTCGTCGGTGGATCACTAAAAAGAAGGGGGGGGGGGGAAGGTAGAAAGGAAAAGAGCTGCTATCATTTCGATTTTTTTACTTCTTTTATTATACTTCTTTTATTATTATTTTTATAAGACATTCTCCAGACGTGCCCGCCACAACTATTATGTTGTTGGCAGATCATGTTTTCTAGTAATATTTCTAGGTTTTGTTTTTTAACTTAATTGTTTTATTCTTTCTTAAAGGGGCACTGACACCCCAAAGGTCGTATTTTTTTATTGTCTAAAACGACGCCAGTTGTAGTCATAAACACGCAAAAAAAACCGCATCGCGAAAAAAAATTTTCCCGCGCGCGCGCGCGCCTTTTTATTTTTGGCGTTTAAATCTCCCGCCCCAACCTCCTTGCTTCTTTTGATCGATGACGTCAAAAATCAGGAAATTTAGAAGCTTTGTAGGCGACATTTCTATAACATTTAGTAACGGCAATCGTAAAACATGTTTTTTAACGCAATTGCGAACGCACTACGGCCCCTCTTTTTGAAATACCAAAAATCAGAGTTCGGTGAGATGTCCCTTCCTAGATTTGTGTCCTCTCTTTGGCGGCGCTCGAGCAGATCGGCGAGTCGGCGAAGAAACCGGTTTTTTCCCTCGCCGGCTCGCTTCTATCCCGCCAGCTCGCCTCCTCCTCGCATCGGGTCAGCGGAGGTCCGAGAGAAAGTCGAGTCGCAGGAGACCGCAAAATTTGACTGACTGCACTGGCGGGGATCGCGCGGGAACTTCAAATTCGGCATTTGGAAATTGTTTTTTTAATTCACAAATACTGAATTCCCAAGTTTCGAATTTTGAGGGTCATGTCCCGGCACCGTTTTCAATCGTTTCGGATAATAAAAAAAAATGATTTTGATGTGTCAGTGCCTTTTTAAGAGACTAATCTTCCGACGTGGCCGCCACAACTATTTTTTTTAGATATATTGTTTTCTATCAATAATTACACTAAAGTATTAAAAAAAAACACAACCTTGTGTGGTAGATGTGTATGATCGCTGCAGGAGTGCAGCCTTATTGAAAACGTGCAGCTACAGCTCGCTAAAATTATAGCGTTAGTTTGCTCAGAAAACGAACGGGGGGATAACATGCCCGTGCAGAACATTTAATGCGTCAAACCAAAAATCGTGCTGACCAGTTATTGCCTTTTTCCTCTCGTCTCCTACTAAGATATCCCTTCGCAGTAAAAACTAAACTAACAAACTCCCCTTTTTTTTTAGGGGGGGGGTAGTTAGACAACTGACAGAAGCGATTGTTTCTCTGAGAGCATTTCCGTAGCCTCTACATCGAACGACCGCCCGATTACTGCAGCTTTCGAACTGACCGATTATTCATCACCCTCTTTTCATTGCTGTCCTGCGCTCTACGAAATCCGGTTCGCTTTATTTGAGAGGAAAATTGAGCCGTGCGAGCTCGGCGAAACAATTCACGATCGGAATTTACGCCCGTAGATATGGAAATCAGCAACAACAACGAAACACAACAGGCAGAATGGAAGCTAGAGACAGCACTCGGCGAGAAAAGTCGGAAGAAGCACCATCTCGTCTAACCCGTGTTTACATTCCTATCTAAAAAGTTCATTCCACGTGCCCGGGTCCTCGGCGTGGGTACTCTCGGCTAAGCACAAGAAATATAATGAATCACGCTCCCGCCACAGAAGAAAAGATCCATCGCCGAGTGTTGCTTCCTGCATTTCTCAATTTCGCGTACTTCTTTTTTTTCCTTTGCGTTTTTTTTTCTTATTCTTATGTTTGCGGTTTGCGCTTCCTCTTCGTTGATATCCCGTCAACTAGACAACTACCCAGGACGGGCCAAATCCGCCGCTCTGTCTACGCGCACGCGCGCCCGGCAGTGGGCGTAGTTTGAGGAACGCAAAAACAGACACTCGAAGTCGTACTACACTCAAACAACACGAACAACAAACAGACAAAACAACAGAACTGAAATCAAAACATGCAGCCAGAGCAGAGAGCCGAATGGCAACCGGGCAAAGAACCTCTCCAGCTCTCAACTGCTCCCAACGAGCGCAAAAAAAAAAAAAAAAAAACCGTTTATACTTTGCGTGATTGTAGTTATGATGGGCCGCAGCCCACGGTACGAGCCAGCTTAGCCAATCCAGCGCTGGGAACGTGTCACGTGACTGCTTGCTTCGGTCGTCGCTGCGTTCTTCTCGAGGGTCACGTGACTGTTAAACGACGCTGGAATGGCTTCGATGACTCATGGCGTTCTCTGCGCTCCACCGTGAGGTGAAATGGAGTATAGACGTGCAGAATTGGGAAAGGGAAACGAGAGGGAGGGGGAAGGGGAGAGGAACATCAAGTTGGCATGTGCAGTGGGCAGATACAAAATCATCAACGAGACTGCCTAGACATTTTTTTTTTCCGAGCTAAAAGACAGTTTACAGGAGGGAGCGGAACGAAGCAGAAAGCAGTGAACAACTGCAAAGTCTTCTGGCACGCCAGGAGCATTTCCTTCCTCCCCTCTTTCGCCCATGGAATCACGCTGGTGGTGGCGTCCGTCGCAACGGCGGTTATAGCCGGGGCACTTGCTTGATGACCGGCCGAGAAAACAGGTGTGAAAATGTGAAAAGGCAATTCTTTCTTTCACGGCTGCCCAAATTGCAGGGTCTGCCTGTCGTGGGCCAGACAGCTAGGTGCTAGTGTGTACATAGGGCCCTCACAAGCGCTCTTTTGGTCTGTGGTGCTCTGGGTGGAAGGGGGCGTTGGCTACAGGGCTGTTATTACCCGCGGAGGCAATGAGCGGAGACGTCGTTACAGCACCGATAGGTATTTCTTTTTTTTTTTTACGGAGACCTAACAAACAAATAGACAATAACAACAACACTCGGCAGAGGCCTCTGCGAGGAAAAGGTGCCAGTTTAGACGCCTGGCTTCTTCCAGATTGCACAGATAGATAGTTCATGGACGGACGGACCTCCGCCTGCATGCGCAAGGTGGACGAGCCACGGAGAATGTGTGAGCCCAGACGTCCCCTTGGAAGGAGAAGGATGTAGGGGAAGGTAAGATTGATGGAAGATGTACAAGATTCGTCCGTCGCTCCGTGGGCAATCTCTGATGTATCTTACGCCAACAGATTTTTCTTCTTCTTTTTTCTTTTTACTGGGAAACAGAGAGGATATGTGTGCGCTCAGAGGACGTGGTGTTCTGCGGTTGAAAGTGCAAAGAAATAGCATCGGAGAAAAAAAAAAACAGAGAAAAAAATGGAATCGCAGTGACAAGATAGTAGGAGAGGGGGAAATGGTACCCGATCCTTTGTGTAACCCAGGACGAGGTGCCTAAAATGAGTTAGGGATAAACTGATTATATGTCCGTGCTGGGTAGACTGGCCAAAATGTATGGGGCAAGGGCGGCGATGAAATGAAGTACTAGCATATTTTTGTCATGTTTGTTTTAATGTTTTTTTATTATTTATTTTTGTTACCGTAAATAAACCCCAGCTTTCAACAAAGAGTGAAAAAAAGAGAGAATATTGCGCAAGAAATTAAGTCCCGTTTACGCGTGTTTGCCATTCCACTCACAACCTCTATAATCAAGGCACGGACAAGTAACCCCACTATCCTCGCCGTGTGTAAACAGGATTGAAATAAAATTGGCTTTCTGTATACTTAAAAAAGAAAGAAAACTTTGAGGAGACAGTTGTCTTTGATGCTGTTGGTTCGTCTTTGTTAATTGTTTTACGGAAGTACGCTTCAAACGATGCTCGTTCATGAGTTTCATCTAATTGATTTAGTTCTTACGATTTTTTTGTGTTAATGATATAGTTAACGCCCGGTTGCCCAGTCCCATGCGAGTGTTCGTTAGCTAAAAAGCTTCTACACGAAAACAAAAAGAAGAAAATGTTAAAAAAATATAATATTTCTGAAAAAAAAAATTTTTTTTTGTAGACAGGTGGGAACAGCGGTATGCGAAACTCAGAAAAAGTACGATTCCCAGTGAATACGATAATTGTATTATAAAACAAAACCGCACCTATTAGGAGAAAAAACAGTAAAAACAAAATAAAAAAACAGACTATAGATTTTTTGTTTTTCAGCAAGACTTTGCGCTTGCATTTACTCTTCTCCTGACCTTAATTTTCGCTGTCGTCGATATTACAGGAGACCGTCTTGCATGGCCAGCACTGTCACCGCATAAACTAGTTCGCAGCTTTTCCTTTACGTTAGTGTTTTTTATTATTTTTTATTACATATATTGACGACGATACATTTCGGTGGCGCCTTCCAATGCCTCATACCTGTAACGACGGAACAAGGATCATCATTCGCGAACGACAAGTTCGATGAACACGCTGTGGAAGCTTGGAGTCATCGCGTTCTTAAACCAATAATATCGAAGTTGGCTCGTACGATTCATTCTGCTCTCATCAACGCAATGAAGAGTAACTTGCAGTTCGATCGCGGATGGGTGACCAGAGCGACGCTTTTCGTCGCTCACGTTTAGGTGCTTGTCACCGGTGGGACTCTCCCACGCTGTGCAGGCACAAGGTTCTAGCCAGATGGAAATAAAAAAATTGTGTTCCTGGAAGAGGGGGGGGGGGGGTTGGACCTTTGAAGAATATAGTGCAGGTGGTTTTGATTTATATTTAATGGTTCTCTAGAAGTTAAATGTGTCCGGATGGATATTTACTGGACGCCACTCGCAGTTGTCATGCTCAACTTGTGGATCACTGGTCAGGATACGAGAGGGCGCGGGACCGTCCGAACAACGAGCTCTGGTTGGAGTGATTAATGGGTACAGACGCGAATCTATACTCCGTGTCACTAATTGCGTGCAGTCCAGACGAAGGCAGCGCCAGGCGAGGAGAGAAAGGGCGAGCACTGAAAAGGCTGGGGAGGAGAAGAGAAACCTCTTCTCCTCTCTAACGTTCCTAGTACTCTCCCTTTCTCCCCTCGCTCTCCATTGCCCTCCTCTCCCGTCACACCTTCCTAGTGCTCGCCCTGTCTCTCTTCGCCTAGCGTTGCCTTCGCCTGTACTGCACAGAACTAGTGACACGGAATACAGCTGCATTCGTCTGTACTCGCTCTCCGAACGCGTTTGTACGCCGAAGTTGGCGTCGGGCGTTTGGCATTTGCGTTCGAACAATGAGTGCAGGCAAAGGCAACTAGCTTTGCGTCGGACCACGAATTATTCTATTTAAAGCTCGGCGCTTTGGTGTCCCCGCGCGCCCTCATCTCAACCTCTCCTTTCTGTTCTATACACGTTTACCACAAGGGCGCAGCCATCTTGAATGTCGTGACTTCTGGTGTGCGATAAAACATCGTTTTGATCTCTCCACGCCTCTGGAAAGTGTTTACGAAAAACGCGTGATTGCAACGAATTCTTGATTTGCCTCAAATATATTATCTCGCACATTCTAGGTTGAAATGTTTTAATATTGTTTCGTCCCGCATACCAGATACGGAACCCACGTGACACAGAACGACAGGAAACAGAAAAACGTCCATACCCGTTTGGGGGCGCGGGAGTTGGCGCACCTTGAGTGTCGATCAAAGATGCGCATGGTCACCCTTCCTTTCTTCCGTAACGACGCGAAGTAAGGGAAGAAAATATTAAAAAAAAGGAATGAAAACCGCTACAACAGACATATGCTAATGTACTGTTCTCTGTCACGTCGGAGGCTTCGTTCATAGACCAAAACTTTTTTTTCTATCCGGCCTCTTCATTCCCCGAGCTCCTCCTTCTGTATATCGCAATGACTGGCACGGGAAAGTGAACTCGCAGAAATATTTTTTCGTATAGTTGTCTAAAGCAGTGGTTCTCAAATGGGGGTCCGCGAAGACATTTTGGCGGTCCTCGAAGCCCTCCCTGCCTCATGAGTCAAGCCAGCAATAACAGTCTCCTTTTTCTTTTTCAGATTGAGGAGAGACGTTCTAATTTTCGGGTGAGCATTCTCGTATGTATGTCAATGAAATAAGCCTACTCCACACATCCCTTATTTATATATATTTATTAAATCATTATCATAAATCAACTATACCTTTCCCTTGCCCTCACCACGGCCGGGGTCCCCCATCAACTCCTCCGATCCACAAGGGGTCCGCGAAACATCAATGGTTCAGAACCACTGATCTAAAGCAGCAGTGCAGACTCATCGTAGAGCATTAACCAGTAACTTCCATCATGTTCGATTAAAACGTAGCTTGGTTGGTGTAACGAAATTTAATATTATTTCGAGATAATTCTTTACTTAAAACTCAGGGCGAAATAGAACTATAGCATAGGAGTCCGTATATTTCTGTCGCCATGTTACGAGATCGGGTGTCTCCCCCCCCCCCCCCCCTTTTTATTTTCGGTAACGCCGCAATTTATCACGGCCACTATCCCAGAAGGCGGTTTGTAGCAGCTTGCTGTTGATAGAGTGTACGTCAAGGCGGGCAAATTGTGGAACGCCCTTTTTGGCCGGTTCTTGTTTCTGGCACCTTACCGTGGAGGCGTTGCCGTCGAACACTTTTCACACGCTCGTCGGGGGCGCACGAAACACCTCGAGCTGACTCTCTATATCCGCGCGCGTCAAGGTTGCAAACATGCGCTCGTGGGCGCGTACACAGGAAAACGCACGAGGCGATACATCATCAGACTTGTACGTAGTTCAACTACTCTACTCAAGTTACTGTAGTTTAACTACTTTTCTGAGTAGTTTAGTAACTTTCAATTACATGTTTATTTCGGTAATTAGTAGTTTACTTTAATTACTTTTTCTGAGTAACTTCTACTCAAATTACAAATTACTTTCGAATTTTAGTGGTTGTTTTGCCTATCAACAAACATTCGTGCACAAAAGAGATAAGAAGTTGGAAGATCAGCTGATATTTGCAAAGGGGGAAGCATGTGGCGTAGGAAAGGGGGGAGGAGAAAATAGGCTGGAGAGTCCGAAACCCCCAAAATCCCCCCCTCCCCCTCTGCACCAACACTGCTACGAAGCGCGGGGAGGGAACAGGCACAACGCAAGAGAGACCGAGTAACTGCGGGATTATTGCCGAAGACTGTAAGACTGGCGTTTCTTTGTGTCCCGAATCTCAAGGGGACTTGACCCTTTCGAAGAAAGGGCTGGTTCCCGCTTCTCCCCAACGTAGAAACTCTCGTCCACTACAGAAGGGCACACACTGCATCCTCACTCAAAGGAGGCAACAAAATGCAGCACCTGCTCTGAAGCTCATCTGGTGCTCCCGTCCCGTAGTTTGTGCTGTACTCGAAGAATCGCGTGCTAAAGGGCAACGCAAAGGGGACCTTTTGCGTTGCCTTTCCTCCCAAAACATAGAATATGCAGATCTTCAAAGATTTGAAGATCGTTCGAGAAACCTTAGCAATTCCCCCAACGTTTTTATATAAAAAATAAGAAACAAGCAGTGTTGGGAAGTACTCTAAGTACATGGTACTTAAAGTACTACCGTTTAGAAAACTTGTACTTTACTTGAAGTACATTCTCTGGGCATGTACTTGTACTGCTCGACGAAAGTAAAACTCCCGACTTCACTGTACATTCCCCGAATTCTGAAAACAAAAAATGGCGTATCGTCGTGTGAAAATACGCGCTCTTTCAAGACGTCATCTGGTCATTTCTCTGAGTGAAGTAATGGTGGCTATAAGACCGACACAAATAAGTGGCTTTTAAGTTGATTGCATCAAAGAGCTCGTTCAGCGAGAGTAAAGCAACTACTCTGTGGCGACTTGACTTTATACAATATTTGCTGCCATTTCCGTAAAAAACTGATGCACCTCCAATTACCTCTGGAGCAATGCGTACCAGCTAAAAAAAGAAAAAAAAACACACTGGGGAATGAAAGGGCATCATGAAATATTCTGTTAAAAGTACTGGTACTTTACCTTGAAATATACTGTATTTATAGTACGTCACTTCAAGTATATTGCACCCGGTGTACTTACTACCTTGCTTGAAGTACATAACCTCTAATTTACTTTGTACTTTGCTTCAAGTACTTTTTAGATGTACTTTACGCAACACTGTAAACAAGCAAACCCTGTCTAAAAATCAAGCTCAGGCAGTGCTAAACCTCAAACTAAAAATGACACATCTGCAGTACATCGTTGACCAAACAAACAAGAAAGTACAAAACAATTAGGCACGCAGAAGCAGAACCAGCTATTAAAGCATTTCTTTGAAAAATACAATCCGATCCATATTTGGCTAGCACAATTTCGCTAACAGATCAAAACCTATGTACTTCATTTTAACCATAATAAAACATATAAAAGTAACTTCAAAGTAACTTCAAAAGTAATTCGCTACTTTTTTACGGTAATTAGTAATTTTCTCAATTACTTTTCTTTTGAGTAATTTCTACTCTACTCAAATTACTTTTGAGATCAATACTCTGTAACTTAACTTAATTACTTTTCTTGAGTAACTTGTACATGTCTGTACATCATCAGCTCGACTCCACGGAGGTGTTGGCCAAGGTGAACCGCGGGCCCCGTCGCGATGACAGCGCTGAATTCCGGAACGTGCGATCCTCCCAGAACCGTCTATGTTGGACGTATACGGTTGTCACGGACGTCCAGCTATGCCAAGACTCCCTGGGAAGGAAGGCGAATTCGGCAATACATGCTGATTGTAAAGCGTGTTGCGAAGGGGCTTGGCTCAGATGTCGAGTTCTTCGAAAGTGCGAATTACGAGGTTCCGCTATAGTGATTATACGCTGGGTGTTGTTGTTGTTGTTGTTGTTGTTGTTTGTGTCGCGAGAAAGTCCGCAGCGTTGAGGAGGATGCCAAAATATATCTTATGTGGTGCGGCGATTCGCGACGGATGGGGTCTTGTGTAAACAGGACCGGGGATAAGGTCTCGGCACGCCTATTTCTGGCTGCTGGGGCTGAGTGTTGCCGTTCGTTTTCGTTTTTCTCGGAAGGGCGAACCATGGAGAATATATTGCCGGAGCCTGGAGAACATCGGACACTTTAATTCGTGGGTGCGGGTGTTTCACCCTAATGTTTGCCAAGAGGTGTACGTGTGTGTGTGTGTTTCCGGGAACTTGCCAATTTTTTTTTCTGATAGATTTTTAGTTTTTAGTTTTTGCTGCGTTTTACGAGCGTATTGCATAAAAGTTTGAAATTGTATTGTAACCTTTCGATAAGCAATAATACGCATTTAGCTTTGTCGATTAATCTATCTAGATCGAAGCACTAATGAAGATTGTTATAAAAAAACCACACGTTTCATAACAATCTGTAGTCTTAATTTCGCAAACATCTGTAAAATGCGCTCACCAAATCGGCATTATACGAGCCTTCCACTCAATTTGCATTTGTTGCTATCTAAGAGCAGCTTACGTGGTTGTCAACTCTTTTAAATGGTTGATCACATTGTTCGGATACGTTTTAATCTAACTGTAATTAGACTTAGATAATTTTAGGAATGAAATGCTAGAAATATTTCCGACTATAACTTATTCATCTTTTTGCGATGTCCGCGCTCAAGTGTGTTGTGTAGAAGGGCAAAATTATTTTATTAGCATTTTAATCGCTTTCTTATTTATGTTATTTATATTATCAAACCTTCACACATAAGAGTATGCTAGTTTCGCGACGATTTTAATAAAAATAAAAGCATGAAAAAAAGATATACAATACCCTTACCTTATTTGCCAAATTAGTAGTACTTGTTTGTAGTGAGCACAAAACTGTTGTTTTATAAACTATTGATTCAATAAATATTGTATTAATTGAATGCCCTAAAGATTATTTTTTTCTTCTAACAAATATTTATACCTAAGTTTAAAGGGAGAGAAGTTTGTTGTGCGATCCACTACAAATAGGCGAAAAACACATGTTCCCTGAAGTTATTAACGTACTTGTAAGTACAGATTTAAGCAAGAGGTACCGCCGGATTTTGTTACCCACGCCATGAGGGCTGTGGACACTTCGTATACCACTAACTCTACGTAGAACGCACGGTCCCCTGAACAATGGGCCGACCCAGCACGTCTGGCAACCCTCTTCTACGTTGGAGCCACAAACATTGCGAAGCACTATCACTCTTCTCTCGCGATCTTTGCAGCGAGTCTCTCATATATGGCGCAAGCAGTACAGACTCGGAGTGTAAAAGCAGCTCGCGTGCTTTAGATCTGGTAAAAATAAGCATGTTACCTAAGGTTGATCAAAGCGAAGAGTTTGGCGACCTCAAGGTGAATTATTTCCCTTGTTGACTTATTTTAGATCCAATTTTGTATTAGACAGACCGTTAGGCATCGGACGTATAAACTACCCCGTTCATATTCTGCTGTTATCGAAAGGTTGTTCCGGTTCTACAGCTTAGCTCAACTGTAATTCAAGTTCTGCAGTTCAAACCATGTCGATGTGGGGAGGGCAATGGTAACGCCATATCTATGTGGAGCGCGAGTTCGTCTGCTTTTTGTGCGAGGGGGGGGGGTTGTTGTGGGGACGTCAGAACACCGGGCTTTGATTGGCTCTCATTGGAAGGATAGTGGGTAGACCTGAAGCTAGCTTGCTTTGAGGTCTACCCACTATCCCTTCCAATCAGAGCCAATCAGAGCTCGGCGTCGTTCTGACGTCACCACAACCCCTGCAAAAGGAGCAGACGAATTCTTGTGCTCAGCATGTATGATAGTACAAGTCGTCGCCGTACAATCATTCAAGGGTGAATTGTTATTCAACTCGGTGAATTCATTTCAATCTAAATTACGGGTTACTTAGAACTTATTCGTCGGTTTGCTCCTTCTAATGTTAGGAAAACTGGATATCTCTTATTAATTCGGCCTAAGCTATAGAATCCGCGTCGAGCCTTATGCATATCTTATTACCGAAACACAAGCTTTTTCAAAATCAAGTCAGGCATTTTTTTTTTTAAGCATTACCGTATTAAAACAAAGAGTGAACCTTCCACAGTGAGCCTTAAAACGAAAAGTTCCTTGCCTATGCCTTCTTCACCGCATTTTCTATACACTGCTTCTTTACGCCATGGCTTCCTCACCCAGCCAGTCTTATTTACGCCTCTTGTCTTAATCCCTCGTGCAAACTTGATCGTTGCACCTGCCGAACCTTTTTTCATTTTACTATTCTTCTTTCCCCAAATCTGTCGTCTGGTGGAATGACCTAGCTTCCCGATTCCATTGGCACCGAAACTCACCCCGAACGTTTTCGAGCTCTCATTTCTACTCATTTAGGGAGTATATATGATCTGTGTTCGATCGTTTCTTGTTTGAAGATTGTTGTGGTTCTGTGTGGTTAGATTTAATTTTTGATTCGTTTGTGTTTTTGTTTTTACTTCGATTCGTTTGGTTTTGCATAGTCTGCTTTGTGATTTTGCTTTGGCGATTTTACTGTAGTTTTTTGTTTTTCGTTTTTTTTTTCCTTTTAAAATGTTTCTTCCTCCTCCCCCTTATGTAATTACCATCTCGAAGAAATATTTAAGGTATTTCAATATATGAATAAATAAATAAATAAATAAATAAATATAAAACCCACTTTCCTTTTTCTTTTTTTTCTTTTTTTGTTCTTTTGTAGATTTTGGGTCAAGGATCTGCAATAAGCCTCTGTACAGTAACTCTATGCTTTGTTCCGCCGACCGGAGTTTGTTTCGAAACCCTGCAGCAAATCCCCGAAACACAACGGGTTCAGCTCACTCACCACGTCACGCTTCCAACCCAGCCGCGTTTTCTTTAGAAGCAGTGCACTTGACGCTCCCGCCGCCGGAAAGGTCTTGTCTCTCGCGAGTTCCAGGAAAATGTTGTGTGAGCTTGAACTTGCGCAGTCGCTCGCGCAACTCTTTTCTGTGCTGTCTGAACCGAGTGAAAGTAACTCGAGTTGAGGGCGCCGAAAAACCACGCGTCTTCGCAGCCCATCCAACGGAGGCGTTGAATATCTCCCGCAAACAATAGCCGCCCGCTTGGAGCGTGTGATTGTTTGTTGAATGGGCCGGTTCTGGAGATCGTCTTTAGCTTTCTTGCGTGGCTGGAGCCTGCTTATGACTTTCTAACTAGGTTCCCGTTCTATTTACAGGCTTCATTCCAAACAAAGTCAGGCGGGGGGCAGCAATAAAATCTCTCAGAAAATCCGTTGTTATCGTCCTTTATTTTTTTCTCGGGTTTTTCTGAAGCTCGGTTTTCGAAGTTTTTAAACGAAAATAAAGCAGGGAAGGAGAAGATGAGTCAGTTTCGAAAAACTTCGTAGACTTTAAGATTCTTTGTTAACCACCGTACAAGAGTGGCTGTTCGAGCAAACACGCTGAGTTTACTGTTGACTGTATGTAAATGAGAACTTTACGAACCGACATTTTTGCTTTTACCCACGCTAAGAAGTCAGCACCTTTGTTCACCCCGTGCCTCCCATAGGCTCTGCTGATGTAGCGTCAAGCCCGATCTGTGTGCTGCCTCTGGTAACTGCTAAGATCTCTGCATCCTGTTAGTGACTTCTGAAAAATGAACGTGTCGTTAACCCAGCGAAATCATCTATAGGCAATTTCACTGTAAAAACTGGTTCACACGGCCCCCTTTTTTTATGTTAAGTTACGTTACGTATAAGTCACCGAAACATTCGTGTCTCGATTGTCGCGTGTCATGCTTTCTCCTTGAATCGGTAGCCTCGCTTAATATGAAGCACAGAGGTCCCCGGTGACTTCAACGTAATATTTCGTAACCTAACTTAACGTAAGAAAATGTGGCAGTGTGAACCAGCCTTTACACGACCCGTCGGAATAGTGGAATTATGCATCGACTGCCATCCTCCCCAATCATGACTATACTGTCAGCATCTTCGAGCGTTTTGCGAATTATCCAATAGTTTCTACCAAATACATTTGACAAAACGCGGATGCTTGGGTTATTAAGTTGACACATTTCGCCCCCAGCCGCTCCCCCAATGTGTGCTTAGCAGTGAAAGTACACGTGCTATCATTTTGTTAAGTTTGGGTTTAAGACTGTTTTTACCGGTGGATGCAATAATCTCAGAGGTCATGCGTTCTTAACCATAAAATTAAAACGAATTAAATGTTTTTTAGTCATCATGTGACAAGTTCCTAGCTCCCGTTTTCCAAATGAACACAATGAAGCTCAGCAGAACTGGGCTATCATTGTGTACAGCGGAAGCTCGGGATCAGCTCTGCCAGGTGTGAGCTCGTCATATCATGGGGCCATCAAATTGTCCAGACGCGCTAAAAGGCTCCGCCGCAGCCAGGTCTCGTTCTTTCCTCCGGGGAAGAAGCAGAAGCAGAATTAACTCTTGGTTAAACGAGGGCCACACTAAAAGCGATCACTATATCGATATCATCCATAAGAGTGGCGTAACAGAAACCTAGTTCAGGAGTATTCAAGCGGGCGCCCTGATGAACTGTCTGTGCGTGCGTATATGTACATTGTATGCATGCGCATGCGTGTATGAATGTGTGTGTATATGTGTGTACGTGAGTATGTATGTGTATACGTGCGTGTACTTGTGTGTGTGCGTGTGTGCGCGTGCAGAGGTGGAGGGATGTCGACTAGGGGTGGCATATCCCGCGCATGCTCGCTCAGCTTCTTCTGCCTTGGTGTTGGACGCGGTGGCGTCTGTCCGAGGCGACTGCGCATGTCTATGCTATTTAAACGGCGACGCGAGCCTTCCGTGCGTGCGCACTCACCCCGCGCGCGCCAAGGCGAGTGCGTGAACGGTGGGTGCGTCGTTTCCCGGCTCCATTTTGTGGCGCAAGAGCCCATTTTGCCAAGACGGATTACTGTCAGGAAAATTGGGTTTGGCAACAAACCCGGATCCCCGCCCGCTGCACAAGTCGTGAGCGCATGCGCAAAGTCGGAGATATATCTAATTCACTCCTCTCCACCCTCATTTCTCTCTCTTTCTATCTCTTTCTCTATCTCTCTTTCTCTCTGGCGCGCGCGCTTTCGGAGCACTCTCACGCGCTACTCCTGGCTTTATACTGTTGCTGCATATTTCCTTGTAGCTTCATTAATTTCTTAACTGAAAGACGCCACGGTTTCTTTATTTTTTTTATCTTTCTATCTCATCTTCATCTCCTTTCCACATCTCGCTTTCTTGCTCTGACTTTGCTCCAGGTTTGATCTGGATACACACGCAATCTTTGCCGAAGTGTATGCAAGATTTCGACTCGGCCAATCCCCGAGGTTTTTGCGTAATCGATCAGTCGGTAGCGACTTCTTGATTTCGGCGAGAAAGCAGTGTCCGTCTCGCGCCATGTTTTCTGCCTGGAGCGTCGAGTGGTTTTAAATGCAAACGAGACTCTCTTTTGTTACAGAGTCCCTTTGTTTGGAAGGGGAGGGGGAGGGGGGGGCGCTTTTCCTTACAACATTTCTGTATCGGCGGGGGGTTGCCATTGTTCTTCGCTAGTGCGGTCGGGCGCATTCGTTCGGTTCCAAGATTTGCTCGTTTGTTATTGAGTAGGGTGTGCGGTGAAATTGACCCCTTCTTGTTTGTCCGGAGGCCGCGCTAGACAAGACTGCTCCCGTGGAGGTTTTGATTTGAATACGTAGTTACAGGGGCGCCACACTCGCACAAAACCCATTGCCGTGTTGCAAAAATGAAACGAGTTCTCTCTTGACGTTGACGTACGTTGCGAACTTAATCATTTCGATCTCTGGCTTCCGCCGATTGCTGAACAGCGTTACAACCAGTAGGTGTATCGAACTATACGTATATGGATAGTAGAACCAATACATTTCATTTTGGTGTCTATGGTGACATAAAGTGGCTGTGCTACCAATTCTTTTTGTTTTATTTTTTTCTTCGTTTTAAAAATAATGCCACTGTGAATGAGGCAAAGCCGCTATAGTTCACGGGGTCAAACTTATAACATACTGCAAATTCATAAATGTTTCGTTTATAACATGTCTTCTGTATTTATTTATTCCTCCCTTTCTGTTCGCTCTCTTGGTTGGAAATTTTTAAGTTGGAAACTTTGAGTTTCGGTACTATAAACATCATTTGGTTACCGAACGTACGCATGAAATAAAACTTCTTAGGCAGTTGGGAACTGACCGAGTCAAACTTTTGTGTCAGCTATAGCTCAAATAAAAAGTGAAGCAATATATTCCGGCTTGCTTTTTCAAGGAAGATATTACTGTTTAGAAGTGACGATAGCTCCTTTGGAAATCACCGATTAATCAGGCGCAGGAGAAGTTGTTCCTGGATTTTTTTTCTGCTAAACGGCACGTGGATGGCACATGTTAGAATATAGCAGAACTGAAAGCTATGTGGTTTTCAGTTCTCTCTCTCTCTCTCTCTTATTTCTTTCTCTCTCTCTCTCTCTCTTTATATATATACAGTATATATATATATGTATATTTTTTTTGCATTCAGTGACGAAGGGTTTTACAACAATTTTGATGACAGCATATTTTTGTTCATGATATAGAATTATTTTTTGTTCTCAAAAGATCAGTGATTATGAATAAGATTATCTGTGTAATCTTTTTATCCTATTTATCAAAAAGTAAAACTCACGCTGTAATATATGAACCTCGGTGCTCTGCCAGCCACGCGAAAATCATTCATCACGTTTTCTGGAAGTAGGAAGTCCTGAGCAGAAACCAATTCCTCGTTAATTACTGATCGGGGCATTGGATGTTTTTGCAAACATTTTTCACGTTCATCTAACCATTCGGTTTTGTTTCACCATGAGTAATTGTGTATAGAACTAATTTGTGGTTGGTTTTAAACGGACCAGTTGCTTTTTTATTGTTTTTTTTACCGCAAGTTTTGCTTCCGTTCCCAACGAAAACTAATCTAAGCTCTATGTTCCTCATGTGCGTGTTTTAAAGGAGCAATTATAAGTATACCGCTGTTTTTTTATTTGTTTCTTTGTGTCCATGGAGTTATTAAGCGCCATCGTTAATAACACGTTCTCGTCCAATCCCTCCGTCTCATGGACACGCAAACACGCACGGTGAAGAGTAAGAGTAAGAAGACAGCGCCGCGCTAATGACACAAACCTGAAAAATTAAAGAGTCCCTCCCATCATTGATCCGGGAGAACGAAGCACCATTACTCAAAACTGCGTTTCCTCGATTCCGCCGTCCGTTATGAACCTGTAAAAGCTTGTTATGAAGATATCTTAACGTCCCGTCCTCCCTCTCTTTTCCTTCGCCCTCCCTTAAAAGCGAAGGTACGACATACCTGCTTATAAACTATGGGTCCGCTTCTCGACAATAATAAACAAATGAAGGGATAAAACATGGCACGGAATATAGTATAGAAGCGATTTTTCTCGGTGACATTAATAGCAAATGCTCCACCTATCTTCAGCCCGGTTTGTGAATATTATTCGCTGTTTTAAAAATTGCAATGACTTAGCTCGGCTTTGCCAGGAAATACGAAGCGTGAGCTTATGCGCACAAAATGAGAGGCGCTATCAAGCAGCTCCGGTGCAGCGTCAGGTTTGGCTACTGGGCAACGGAGGCGCACAGCTGGGCACGCGCCGGCGCAGTGCGTCTGCCGCGGCTATGACGTCACTCCTCTGGAATGCGCAGACCGGCTAGGCGCGCTTTGCGGCGGCGGCGGCTCCGGCGCGCCAGCTGTGCGCCGTGTGACGTCACTGCTCCTCGCGCTTGCGCAGCACGGCTCTTTGGGAGCCACGCGAAACTGCTCAACCTCGGCCAGTGTAGCTCACGCTACAAAACTTGATCCACCATTTTAAGGGGCATGCCCCAGTGTAAAAAACAACGTAGGACCCCTGCTGATAGAAAAAAAGCTGTAGGACTTCTGAATTATGGGCAAAGTTGCTCCTAGAGTTAGGCACAAAGTGGTCCGAAAACTGACGCACCTCTCTTCAGTCGCTTTTCTTGTTTTCCCGTCAGGTTATCCTTATGCTCAAACGGTCGTTTCCGCAAGTTTTAGCTACACTTTTAGAGGGAGCGCCATTGTCAATTGTGTAGTAAACGTGCTTTTGTTTGCACACGTATGGTTTCACTTTCTTCTTCCTCGTGCGATGAATAAAAAAAATGACTGCCGCTTAGGTAGAAAAGAAATTGCTAGTAGCTACAAGCATTTCGAAGCAGTTTTAATGTTACCAGCTTTAGCGTCTGATATATATCAGCTTGTCAAAAACATTAACCCAGGTTTGTAGCCTTTTCAGTATGACAAAAATGAAAGTAAAATAAGATATTTTCATCGTTTGCAGCATTGCTCAGTGTGTTCCACGCAAGATGCATTGTGAGAGTCATAATAAATACACTTTACCCATTCCTTACCATTTTACTCCACCCATTACCTTGAACCAAACATGAGACTAGCCGAAAAGATTGCCAACAATTTGTTAGTAGCACGAGCTGGAGCGACGCGAAGGATTGGTGCACAAACTGTAATGACACAAGAGACCAAACCTGCTCTCGTTATTTCATTTTGAATAACGGTGATGTGGGGATGGCTGGGTTATTTTAATATTTGCCGAACTCATCGTCACACAGCCAGCTACGTTGGGCATCAGTAGGATGCACAGAACCCTGCCAGTGAGACATCCCGCCGCCAAAAAATCGAGTTTTACATTTTGAACTGTTATTGCGTTCTCTAATTTTTCTCCAATGTGTTCATGCTCTAAGCGCTGAAATAATAATATCGCCCAGGATGTTACTCAGGGATAATAAACGAAGACGAAATTAGTTGTTTTCAGCCGACAGGTTTGATCTACCAAACCTCTTTTAATTGAACACTATTGAGCCCTCTCAAAGCTGTCCCTTCGATCTGATCCATACTATATAAGCCTGGACTAGATTTCGACTTGTCACAGCTAACTGCATCTCCCCTTAAGACCATGGACGCACACAAACACATCAAATATTTCCGTGTAAGCGATTAATGGCGCGGCCACAGTTCGATGGGTTCTACGTTTCTTGGGCTCTCCATTCGTCGTGTAAGGAACAAAAAATAATACCCTCCTCTCCGTTCGCCGTCTGCTCAATCAATCAATTGGCCCGTGTTCCTGCACTCGTGTCCCCGATCTGCCAGGATGGTCATCGACGGAGCCAGTAACGGACAACACACACGCGCACCCACGAATTACCCCCCCCCCCGGTTTGTGGGGGAGGAAGAGGGGGGGGGCGACATGCTGCAGCCCACGGCCCGAAAGCAGCCTCGTGTCTCTCTACCTCGGCATGTAAAAGGGCAGCAAGCAAAACCCGAGCCCACCTTCCGAGCCGCCCGAAACGCTGACAAAGCCGCCCTTCCCGCTTATGCCGTTGCTGCTTGCTGATTGCCACGTGGCGTGCTCACTCGCTCGCTACAACGGAGGGGGAGCGCTGCTGCCACTGCCTGCTGCTCGCATGGTCGCGAAGATCGCGAGCGCGCCAGGTCGCCCCGTGTTTGCTCAAGGGGAGGAAACCAGCCCGGTGGTAATAGAAATACAATCGGGGGCATTCATTATGGAAAAGGAGGACCATCGATTGGCCAGCCGGCAGCGTGAGCACCCGCACTTCCTTCGTGTGCTCGCACTCGTCCGCTTCTTCGCTGCGCCGGCCCCGTGGCCTGTTTGCTTGACCGCCACTGCCCCCCCCCTCCCCCTCCCCCAACTGCCCTCCGCGCCGAGCAATCCGGGGTTCTTTACTCCGTTTCGAATTACGGTGGACCGCTGCGGACTACACGAGCCACCCGAGCTAATCCAGCGCTGGGAAAGTATCAACCGGCTACGCACTCCACGCGTCGCTGCGCTCCGCCCGAATTGTCACGTGACGATGAGACGGCTTTGGATTGGCTCCGACGGCTCGTAGCGTTGCCTCCGGTCCATCACAAGGTGAAACAGAATATAGTCGTACCTGGTCCGTTAAGAATCATCAGTAGCCGCGGGTTTTGCGATTACTCGGGAAAGGACGGGCGCTGAGTGGGAAGGAGAGGGGCACTGAAAGTTTCGATGGCTTCTCCGCCGTGCACGCCAGAAGAAGGAGCTTCGAGTGGGCCGGCAGCACTGCATTGGGACGGTTGAGTGCTCGGCTTCGCCGCTGTGCTCGCTTGCATACCGCCGAGTTTCGATCCGGGGCTTTAGATTAGAGCCTGGTGTTTCCGGAGGACTTGGGGCTTCGACTGCACAGTGGGGTATCCCTCTCCCCCCCCTTCCCCGCAGTATGCTGTGCTTTTAAGGCGAGCGAGGCTCAAGCTTGGGAAAGCCCGGTCCGTCGGTAACATGTCACTCGCTTGATTTTCTAGTTTCCCGACGAATGGCGTCATTTCTTCTGCTAGCGCTGTGGGGAACGCGAGTGACAGACATCATCGCTTCAGGCTAGGCAAACTTGGAAAGCAATCCGTTACAAGAAACAGATTACTTGCTATCCGTTACTTGTCCATGTAATTTTGTAATTGCCACGTCACTTTTTCTTTGGCGGTAGTTTGTAATGTGGTTTTGTTGCAAAATATTCGTAACGGACTACTTTAATTACTCGTTACTTCTTTATATATGAACATACTACAGAAACTAAAGCAATATGGGGAGGCAATTGAGCAGCATAAAGATAGCAAGTTTAACAAAATAGAAATCATCGTGAAGAAAAGAAGAACCGCAAAGAAAACAAGATCTTTTTGTATAACCGCTTATAAGAACAACTAGAAAAACGTGCAAAGCATATACAAATAGGCGAAAAACATAGACCAAGAAGACAACGCAAATTAAGCGTTATTTTCTTGATCCCTTAGCTGAGGTAGACGCTGTTACTTGTGATGCGCACCGCTAGCTTTGTCTTCAGGATTCCAGGGAATATTTCCGGTCGCCGTAAGCTAGCGGGATGACGGGTGTGATTGCAGCTTTCACCTCAGAGGTGAACTGAGTGCACCTACACTATTTCTCTTAAATACGATATTTTATTTTTACAAGGACTACCATAATGCGGGAACATGATAAATAAAAGTATTGTTGCACAACATTTAAGAAAAACACAAAAATTGTTTATATTGTTCTTTTTGTTTTCTTTTTTGGTAAGTGCAAGGAAAAAGTAACGTGAATGTAATTTGTAATGTAACGAGTAAAGTAGTCCGTTACTTTTCAACGAAAGTAATCTGTAACGGTAATCCACTACATTTGAGGCTCGGTCATTTTTAATTGTAGTCCATTACATTTTTCAAGTAACGGGAACAAATCTGAGGCTTAGGGGAGTACTGTTGCGTACCATTAAAACAACTATACGAGCAAAGTGAACAGCTTGCCAAAAATAGGAAACGTTGGGCTAATTGTGAGCGCCAATCTCGCCACTAAATCGTCAATTATCAGAGTTGGCGAAACCAATAGGCGGATCGAAAGCCGGGAATGTCGCCCACAAGGACGAACTTCCTCGTTTCGTAACGGTTCGCAACAGTTTCGGAGCGATCGCTCGAGTACATGACGATTTGTACATTTGGGGTCACAACCACTCCATGAGGAGGCGCGCCTGCTCGTGCCCTGAATACACCCGCCACCCTCTACACCACCCTCCGCTCCGGCCGCCGCCGCCAGACGGCGCCGATGTAGAGAATGCGACAACTTGGTTTCAAGACGCAAACATCGGTCCAAATAACACTCTTGGAAAACCAATATCACAGCCTGTGTTTTACCATGAAGTGCCACCCGTTTCATGGGGAGCTTAATCAATTGTTACGACAACTCAAATCACGATACCCGAGACTCCGTAGACGTCTTTTACACATCCGTCGTATCGCTATCGGGGATCGTTATTAGAGAGATTTGGGGAACCGTTTTTGCTCGTCCGATACGGCATACGATGGGCCCTCCGGTACGAACTGCGCATGTGCGAGTCTTCTGCGGTACCGCAAGTGCAGTTCGTACCAGAGGGCCCACCGTACCGTATTGGATGTGCCAAAACGGTTCCCTAAATTTCTCTATTTGAGGTACCGGAACGATCCACTAAGACTCCCTAATGATGCTGCTCATGTTGTTGCGGCATGACTACATACTCGCGAAGAAGCACGGGCAAATATTGACTGACCCATTCGTCCCCCCCCCCCCCCCCGCTAAATATGCGCTTTTTGTCTGCAGAAATGTATAGGAAATAAGACTTAAATAGTAATCATAACCATGTTATAAGGCAAACAAAAATCGTCTTAAAATAAAACAAAAACTAACCATACTCGGTCTCAGAACATGAAGAACAAATTAGAACATGCTTCCTTCTATTATACTCTATTTCACCTTATGATGTACCGCAGGAAAGGCTACAAGCGCGAGCTTTTTGCTCTAGGGCACATCTCGGCGGCACAAGCTCTCGTGCGTTAAGAGCAGCTCTTAACGCTATGAGCTCGAGCTTCTAGCCTTCTCTGCGGAACAACATAAGGTGAAACGGAGTATAGTCATAATGTTATGAAAACAAAAGCCGTTTTCCACGGCAACCCTCTAGCATAATTATTCCCACTAGTTTCGGAGCTATTTCATAAGCAAGAAAAGCTGATCGGCAGAATGAACATTGCTATGTGTGATTACAAAAGACATAGACTGGCTCGACAAGTTTGAACCTACTGGCTAAAAAAGGAACAATAGTGGTGCCTGTCTGGAGCAATATTCCAAACCCAACCCGAAAATATTATCCCCGACTATACTTTGTTTCACCTTATGTTGTACCGCAGCGAAGGCTACAACCGCGAGCTCATAGCGTTGGCAGCTGCCCTTGGTGCACGAGAGCTTGTGCCGCCGAGATGTCCCCTTAAGCAAGGAGCTCGCGCTTGTAGCCCTTCCAGCGGTACAACACAAGGTGAAGCAGGGTATAGAATTCACATTGACTTGGAAGTCGCGATTTGTACGACTGAGGGTGCTTATACATATTAGAAGCGATGACGATTTTCGGAACACAGCGAATGGAGCGTGCTGCCGAATAATTTCACTAACGTGTGGGATCGTATATTGGAAAACACCGGAGCTCATGCCACCAACCCTATACATTCAAGACGCGAAAACGATCTGTTTCAAATCATGACCAAGTTGACGGCTGCCGCTTCAAAAATCTCCAAGTTGTTGAAGTGGCTCGCCCGTTTCAGACTGGACCGAATCCCAACACTTCGTGTCGCTGCGCGAGGATCTAGGGAATCGTGGGGAACAGCTCGCCAGTAAATCCCGAAAATCGCTAGAAAAATTACCAAGTCTGAAGCGGCCTAAAACTCCCAATATTAGGAGCACGATTTTTCTCGAGATATACAAGCAAGATGATCTATATCGCCAGTGAAACCCGTTCGTCCAAAACTAAAGCTGCAGGTTTTCAGATAAAGCAAAACAAATTTGAAAGGTTCCCACCGCCAAACGTTTCGTGCAATAAAATATATTCAAGAAACTCAGGTAATGGTGAATACACGAAACACGAAATTTCGGATCCTTCAATCTAGTGTCGTTAGGGCTCTGGCTCAGCGTGGCTGAATTGAGGCAACACATACATCTAGTCCAATCTCGGGCGATAAAAAAAAAATGAAATTTTCCAACGTTGATTCAGGACTATGGGTTAGTTAATTTTTCTCTATTTATTGGTAACGACAGAATCAAGCCTAGATATGTTATTTTTCTTGCACCTGCTCCGGTCTAGGTCTCTGACTATACCGTTTCGATCTTTTAGAGGAAGGAAGTGCCAGCATTTCCTAAAACTGAAAGCAATGTCCCGAATATTTCTCCCTAAATATTTTCGACTATTAAAATGTCTTACACAATATTTTGATTCGTCATTGTCTCGACATCATTTACTTTTATTTCGTGGAAATTAAAAAAGAGAAGCGTCGAAGAAAACTCCAAATTTCTAGAATTGGGAATAGAAACAAAAAGAACCCCACCTTTAGTATCGAAACAAAAATGAAATCTAAAAATAGATGAAGGTAAACTCCTACAAACAGTTCGTTTCACTTCCATGGAGGTAGGAAGCTCCTTGAGGCCACATGAAGCCACCAGAGGTGCAACCAGGGGAGACTACCGGTTTGGAGGGACACGCCGCAAACTGATGACCAAAAACGAACAAAATCAAAATACGCTATTGGGCGGAAAGGACAGCTGATATGGCGCCAACAGCTTGTTGGTCACCCTTGGGGGCGCTCCTCGCGACTGCGAACTGTACGTCCTGCTTCATTTTAAGATTTGCTCGTTTGGATGGCTTCAGCCGGTATGTCACCTCCCTTCTTCCTGCCTCCATGTACACTTCAAATATTTTCGGTCAAGACTTGGCAAACTCGTGGGTTGGTCAAGACGCGTAACTCTTCATTGGACACGTTCCAGCGGCAGCATCTATTATCAGACCATACCATTGGTAATCTATAAAAACTGGAAACAAGTCATTCATATAGTCCGATAGCACATAAAATAATAATAAAAAATATTTAAAGACGGGCTTCCCCCGACACCAGACGAACGAGACCTGAGGACTCATGGCCGACGCCATCACGACGTCACGACAAGGTCTTCGCCTCTCCAGCACACAGCACACGGGCGCAAATTGCTCAATTGCAGTCACTTGAACACGTTTCCTGCGTTTCTGCGGTTAATCTTTTTTTATTTTATTTCAGCGGTGCAGGGATGCGGTCAGTTTTCGCAGGGTCTCCATGGTATAAGTGCAGAACGAGCGGGTTCGTGGGCATAATTAAACTTGAGGAAGAAAACGAGAAGCGGACGTTTGTTTGTGTTTGTCCGTCCCTTCTCGTTTTCTTCCTCAAGTTTAATTCTCAGTGGTATCATCTGATTGCCCAAGTGATATTAAAACGCTACTGAGGATGCTTCAAACGCATTAGCGAGCTATTTTGCTTCAGTGTATTATTGCAGCCGGGATGGTTTATTTGCTGCCCGACGTTACCGAAAATTGTAGTGATTGCCTCTCAATTTAATTATTTAAGGACTCCGACATTGAACGTGCCATCAGGAAACTCAAACCTGAGTTATCGGTGGCATTCGACAGTATCCCGAGTTTCACTGCTAAAAAAATGCTCTTATCAGAACATAATTGTGTGCGATAAAGATCAATAAAAAAAACGTAGCGTATTAAAAAAAAAAAACGTTTACCTACTGTGTGTCAGCGCAGACAAGTTTGACACTGTATATTTTGATCTGTCTAAGACATTTAATTTGTTTTCTTGTTTTTTTGCTACCTTTATAGATACTGAAATCGTATACGTCATGAGTACTCCACTTGGCACCTTGATTCACGATCATTTGCAGACTAGACACAACTTTGTACGTGTCCCTGGACATCTCTCCCGGTCTCTTTTTACCCTCTCCAGTGTTCCTCATGGGTCCAACTTGGACCGATTCTTCTTATTATTTTCATAAACGGCCTCAGTTCATATGTTAGGCACTGAGAAATCCTGCAATACTCCGATTATATCAAGCTATTTGGGCAGATCTTATCGGTGGAGGACTGTATGAAACTTTTAAATATTATTAACGTGGCAGCTTGGGCGAGTTGGTTGCACATTACTACACACACCACAGCGCACTATAGCGAACAACACTCACTCCTTTCACACGGAAAAATTCAAACAAACCGCGCTGACTGATAACTCTTTTTATATCACTTTGTCTTCTTCAACCTCTAGCAACACCGAATTTCCCAAATCACGCGCTCCGATCTCCTAGGTGCCTAAGATTTTTTTTCTCTCTTTCTGTCAGGTGTAAAGAAGGTGTACTAATACAGTTGTTAGAATTCCTGGCGATATGTTCTTCGATAATTTCTCGAGTTAACTGGTTACTGTTCCTACCTAAAATTGCACAGGATGGCAGGTGAATGACGCACCCACAATCACGGCAGTGTATGCCTAGATGCCCTGGAAATTGGGTTGTGGGGATATTTATACAGCGTGTAGTTGGCTCTGGTGCTGTTAGTTTTGTCTTCACGGAGCCTATCATTAAGGCATCGTCCGGTCTGACCAATGTACACTTTCCCGCACGAAAGGGAAAATGTGTACACCACTTGATCGGCACACTCAACGAACCTTTTTTGATGGTTTTTGGTGCAGCATACTGTTCGGTGGGAATCAGGCGAGTTGACTTGTTTACACAAGTTGCCAAGCTTATTGGGTGCAGTGAAGACGACATTGATGTTGAACCTGTTAGCGATTTTCTTGAGGCCATGGGAGAACCTGTGGAAGTAGGGAAGGACGACAGGTCTCGTAGATCTTTCTCTGGCTCTTGGTGTGACTTATGTTCCCTTATTTTTTGTTTTCAAGATGCTCTCTGCAACCGATGTTAATAACGACATGGGATATCCGGCGGATGTTAATCTGGAAATTTGTGCATCAAAGCTTACTGAAATAAAGTGCTCGCAGGATTTTTTAAGAGAGTTGTTGAGACATAATTTGACGATTCCTCTTTTGACTAGCTTAGAATGTGCTGAATTGTACGGAAGAATTGTTTTTTATACCTTGGCTCATACTTCCAGCAGATATGAGTGTGCTGTAAATTGAGCCTGAGATCGAGGAATTTTAAATATTAGCCGCGCCTTCTTGCGGGTGGTGGCGCGAAGAAAATAAATAGTCGCGACGGTGGTGCGAGCCACTCAGTTTTGACTGAACAGACGGCAGTGACGACATGAAGACCTCCATAATAATGAAACAAATAAGTATATTTCACGTCTATATGCAGCGTGAGTTTGGAGTCGGTGAGTCGGCGTGGAGGCGTACATTTTAATGCTTTGTTTCACGTTATGATGGACCGCAAAAGATGCTGCAATCCACCGAAGCCAAATCATAACTCGCAGGGTGTCACGTGTCCTCTCGGTTGCGCGGAGCATCGCGGGAGCGCGAATTCAAGAGACGAGCTACGAACTATGGATTAATTCGTGTAACTTGTAGCGTCCATCGCGGTGCATATCGTGAGGTGAAACGGAGTATATCTGACTACTCCGAGGGGCTAAAGAGCTATTATTTGTGCGTCTGTGTTTTTTCTTTTCTGGGTGCTAAGCAATATTCACCAAGGAAGGAGAAAGCGAACAAAAACATCAAAATAAAAACTAAAAGTTGACGGCTGTCGACGGATTTGTTCCGCGGTGGCGAAATCTGGAGGCGCCAAGAGGCGAGGCCGCGACGAGCGCGACACTGCAGCGCCGGTCGCCGCGACGCCGGTCGCCCAGAGTGCGTGAAGACTTTTTGTATGTGTGCGTTTCCTAGAGACAGCAAGTCGTCCGTTGCCTTTTTATGCCTTTTGTTTTCTTTTTAATCGTCTTTCGACAAGCCTTCGCTGCCTTTCTCTTCTTAACTCAGTCGCTCGAGCAAGTAGTTCGGGCGTGCGGTGTGAGAGTTTGTTTGCCGTTTCGATCTGGATGAGCATCATACCGGCGTGCGGTCGTGTATCAGTACTGACTTGTGCCCGTTATATCCTGCCTAGGCTAGCAATCATACTGCACTGGCTAAATTTCTCATCTACAGTGAGTAACAATCTCGCCACGCTCTGGCAGACTAAACGCCTGGTGTCTAAACAACTAAACGATTAATTGTTTTTGTGGGTAGTCTGTGAGTAGGTGCGTGTTACCGTCACGGTGTCACCGTGCATGCTGGCTGATTGACTTCTCATGTGAGTACTGAATTTTGGTACTGTTTCCAAGCGCTTGCATAAGCGTTTCCTTCATTTTTAAAGAACGGTGCTTGCGTTAAAATTAGAGATCACAAAACAAAATTAACCATATATTTGTTTTGCTGTCCTTGTTTCGCAGTACGGCTTCTGATTACCTTTATTTTTAATGCAGAGGGCGCCGTGTTGAACTCACCTTTTCTTCTTAACGACTGAGAGCTGTGAATTTTTTTGCTAGGAACCGGTTTGAACTTGCTTGGTGGAACCGGTAACCGAACCGTTATTTCAAAGGCCCCACTGAACCAGAACCGATCCAGAACAAAATGCAAAGCTACTGAACCCGAACCGAACCGGAATGATGACCGGTTCGACTCCCTTCTCTAACCCGCCGATCATGTAGTGCTTGCGTAAAACAGAAATAAAGAATTAATATGTGAAATCGCAAGAATCGTACAGCAAACGACGGTTTACGTTTTAAGGCAGGTCCTATAATATGGTGCTACAGTGTGCTAGCGCCGTACACCGACAACACTTTGTCAGCGGTTTTCTGTTCTTGCCGCGAGTGGCACTCTGTTGGTCGAACGGCGTTTTGGGCGAACTCCTACTTTTCATCAAAAGACACTTTAGCGAATCGTCGGCCGCCGCGAAGCCGCGTTTACGGGGGGGGGGGGCGGGGGTAAGTGGGTTAGCACTTTTGTAACGAGCCGCCGCAGACTACCGCCGCGATGCGGCGTGAGCGCAGCGCGGGGTGCTGGGGGCGCCCCCGTTATTCGCTAAAATGACTCATTCGCTCAAATGACGCTCTTCACTAAAACGTTAGTCTCTCATGTGATATGTGCCCGTGCGTTCGAAACAGTGATTAAAGATAGCTTATCCCTGCGCCACGTACAAACTAGACAGTTGTAAGGAATTATCAAACAAACAACACGCTAACCATGTATCTGTGAAGGGTAGGGAGGTTTTAATTTTGGCGTCTGTTGTGACTCGCAAGGCTTTTACGCTTGATCACGCAATCGATGTCTTCAGTGATACCAAGTGCCACGAAGCGCTTTCTGTGACCAGACTTCGGCTTAGTAGAATGCTTTAAGCAAGCTTTTGAATAGTTTTGCAGTCGTCTCCGTGTTTGATTCCCGCAGGGGGCATCACCTGTGAAAGCAGGTGTTTGGAGAGTGGCGTCTCCACGGACCCCGAGCCATGCGGGTTCGCCCGCCCACGTCCGGCTGTGCGTGGCTTTCCCGTGTCTGGGGAAAAGGGCATCCTGGTGGTTGAGCCGAGTCCGGGGTAGGTTTGGACCCTTCGGGGCCCCCGGGTGAGGCAATACACCACTTCGGCCCCCGCTTCTCATAGACGGGAGTCCTGGTATGGCCCGGCCAGGATGATTCACTCTTCACTCTTCTCATTTCTCTTCTTTCCTTTTTCAACTTCTTTGGCGGCAAGGGCTAACCTTGGGTGGCGACAGACCCCTTGTCCTAAACCACACTTGGTTATAGTACCTGGGCAGTGCTAATAGTTTAACGGTTCCAGCAAAGCCCTTTTTGTTATGGTCCGTTAACTATTCTCTTGTTCGGCTCCATGGTGGGCGGCACACCACAGGTTCTGAACACTTTCCGCCTCTTATGGCTCCTCTCTCTCTAAACCCGGTTCCAGGCAGGCATCCAAACGGCCCTGTCCGGAACAAGTCATCGCCAAAGCACCAGAACCAGAACACTTCGTAAAGTTTTTTGTAGTTCACTCTGAAGACGATAAACGCCCTGCCGCCAAGCTGTCTCCGTTCATTGTTGCCAAAGTTCTTGAGCACTTGATCGGACACTCCTACCAAGCAAAGAAGGTGCATGCTGGGGACCTTCTTGTTGAGGACACCACAAAAGCACAAAGTGTGGCCATTCAAAACATGAAAAGCATCGTCGATACCTCCGTCACGGTAACGCCGCACAGGACGTTGAACACTGTGCGTGGTGTCATCTCCGAAGAAGACCTCCTAGGTGTAAGCGAGGACGAGATCCTTGAAGGCCTACAAAACTCGGGTGTCACTGCAGTAAAGCGGATTATACTTCGGCGCGAGGGTCAGGAGATCCCTCAAAACATCTTATTCTTTCTTTTGAACGGCATAGTCTTCCAGCAACAGTGAAGGCAGGCTATCTGAACTGCCGTGTCCGTCCTTATGTGCCGAACCCTCAAAGGTGTTTCAGGTGCCAACGGCTCGGGCATGGGTCTAGGAGCTGCCGTGGAGAGAGATCTGCGCCAAGTGTGGCAGCAACGAACATGTCGCAGACATCTGTGAAAACACTGTGTGCTGCTCCAACTGCAAGGACACCCATGCAGCGTACTCTCGTGTTTGTCCCCTATGGAAGCAGAAGGAGATCTTGAGTTTGAAGGCTAAAGAAAACATTACATACCTTGAGGCCAAGAAACGCTGGTCATTCCTTGCACAAGGCTCGTATGCCGACGTGGCGCGCCGGGGTCCTGCGCCATGTATGAAGTCGAGGGCAACCCAGGTCTTGCTCGAAGACCTGGCTGCCGCCCTCAGGACCCCAAAGCCTACCCAGGGGCAGCGGGCTCCCTCTCTTCGCGGAGAGGGTTCGCCAGCTGCTCCCACGTCCCAAGACAGGCCAGCGCCTGCTGCGCCTGTACAGTCCGCGCGGTCTCCTACTAGGGAGAAAAGCGAGGCCCTCGGCCTCACTCTCTGGAGAGACCGCCAGCAACCAAGGAGCTGCATGGTCCTCATACAGCTTCTGTAACAAAAGGAGGCGAAGCAGATGGTCGGGGTTGAATCCCTCCCAAGTACATCTGCTCTGTCAGGCTCTGGTCGCGGCCGCAGGTTAGGTTCTCGCAGCTCCGACCCTCCCAGGCCGTCAAGCAAGCCTGCTTGCGGAGCTCAGGAGGGTGGGGCTTCTGCCCTGTCCACCTCCCCATCTACCCCTGGGTCTGACCAGGAGGAGATGGAGTGGCAGGATCCGAAGACCAAACAAAAAAACTAAAAAACCTGTGATCCCTCCGAAGTGATTACATCTTTCACTCTTCACCCGTGTGTTCATAATTTTATATCTTTATAATGGTTTCAGTGCTAATGCAGTGGAACTGTCGAGGGCTCCTAGGTAACCTGGATGATGTGGAATTTTTGCTGGAGGAACACAAGCCACGTGTGCTTTGCTTGCAGGAAACTCATTTAAATTCCAGCCATACCAACTTCCTTAGACGGTACCAGATATTCCGGAAGGATCGTCCGTGCTTAAAGGGGTAGGGAAACGAAATTTCAGCGCTCATTTTCTAGCTTGAATGTGTTGCATGTTGCACCCTGACCTCAAAAACACCAGTCTTCCGTTGAAAGGCACAAGAAAACTAATTTTAAAGCTAAATAAACGATCTTCCAATGTGCACCTGGTGGATGCATGCGGAGCCTATTTGGGAGGTAGTCTAGCAACGTTGTGGAATCTGCCACGTAGACGTGACGTAGCAGATTCCTCTGGCGCAGCGCCGCTCTTTGGCATTTCAACATTTTCCTTCTTAGCTTTCCTCCTCAACTCACAAATCGCGCATTGAACCAAACAGTCCAAGAAGACGGAAAGGGTGGACTCTCCTCTTCTCGGACCCTTGTTTGTGCAGCCGGATGCAGCCATTCTCCCCTAGAAGATTAGCCAGTCGCTCAAAACTCGGACAAAGTTGCTTTCCCCACCCCGTTCAGCCCTAAGCTGACAGTGCTGTGGAAGCTACGTGCTTCTTGGGCCAGCCACACGCTCGTCACCCCACGGGCACTTCGAACGGCTCGGTTGTAACGCGCTGACGCTATTGACACCACCACAACGCTGACAACGCCACCAAGGGCAAGCTCATAATCCCGCCAGCCTTGCTACGTCACGAATGCGGGGAAACTTTTCTTCTGTTTTTGTTTGCGCCGGATATCCCATGACGCATCGCGCCCTCCGTTCGCTTTCTTCGAGCGCTCGCTCGAGTGCACCGTTTGGAACGAAAAATATAGCCAATCGTTCAAAATACAAACGTGCGATTATGAATTACGAGTTATTACACGTCATGCTTAACCCATTTCCGAGAGAAGTGCCCTGCGTACAGGTTCCACTGTCCACCTCACTGGAAGCAGTGGCTGTACGGTTCATGCTTCATAAAGCTCTGACAGTGTGCTCTTTATACTTACCACCATCCCTGACTTTGAAATCCTCAGATTTTAATTCGTTTTTAGACCAGCTTCCCGAGCCATTCCTTTTGATGGGCGATTTTAATTCTCACAACCCTCTATGGGGGAGCACACGTCGTGACATCCGAGGGAAAATTATTGAGTCTGTCCTATTCTCGCGAACACTTTGTCTTTTTAACACTGGTGAGCCTACCTTTTTTAGCTGTCAACACCTTTCTTCATCATGCATTGATCTCTCTATTGGGACTGCCACACTTTTTCCTAACTTTTCATGGCATGTGCATCCTAACCCATATGGTAGCAACCATTTCCCCATTATTTTAAAGTGCACTGCTCCTTCATCCTCTCTCATGACACGTTCGCCACGCTGGAAAGTAGACCAGGCAGACTGGGCCATGTTTGAAAGTTCATCTGAGGTTAACCCTGAAACCTTAGTTGGCTTGGATGTGAATGATGCCTGCAAATTCCTTACTGACTCTATAGTTGAGGCAGCTCATAAAGCTATTCCGCAGTCTTCTACACGCCTTCCTGTTAAGCCGAAACCTTGGTGGACTAAAGAGTGTAGTGAGACTCGGAAAAAACAAAATTGTTTATGGGATGTGCTACGCCGCTACCCGACGCCTCCAAATGTCTTAGCCTTCAAACAGGCTCGGGCGAAGGCTCGATATGTTCGTCGTCAATCCAAAAGGACGACATGGAAGAAATACACCTCCTCCGTTAATAGTCACACCAGTGTAAAAGTTGTCTGGGAAAAAGTGCATAAAATTAGTGGGGATTATCGAGCCTTCTCTATACCGCTTTTTGTTCTACCAGGTGGTGTACTGCCTAGTCTTGAGCAGCAGGCCAATATTCTAGGAGAGCACTTTGCATCTGTATCGGGTTCATCGCATTACTCGGCTGCATTTTTAAAGCATAAAAGTGTTATAGAGAAGAAGAGAATAAATTGCTCTGGAGGGCTACGAGAACCCTATAATAGACCATTTACTTTTCGAGAGTTACAGGCAGCCTTAAATAAAAGTAAAAATACTTTCCCAGGACCAGATCGGATTCACTACTGTATGCTCAAGCATTTGCATTCCAATACCCTGCAAGCGCTTTTAAACTTCTTTAACAAAATCTGGCGAGAAGGTGTCTTCCCAGATTCCTGGAAAAGAGCCGAGGTTATCCCGCTCCTTAAACAAGGAAAAGATCCATCATTACCCTCAAGTTACCGACCCATAGCCCTTACCAGTTCCTTGGGGAAAACATTTGAACGGATGGTAAACTCAAGGTTGGTCTATTTTCTAGAGGAAAATAATCTCCTCGATAAGTTTCAGTGCGGTTTCCGTGCTCACAGATCAACGGTGGATAACCTAGTCAGACTCGAGAAAACTATTCGTGAAGCTTTCGTTAATAGACAGCATTGTGTCTCCGTCTTTTTTGATATAGAGAAGGCTTACGACACAACATGGAGGTATGGAATCTTGAACGATCTTGTCTCGTATGGAATTCGTGGCCAAATGCTCTCCATTATCAAAAGCTTCTTGGAAGACAGATACTTTCATGTCAAGCTTGGGACAACCTTCTCTCGTAGTTTTGTCCAAGAGAATGGAGTTCCACAAGGTGGTGTCCTTAGCGTAACACTATTTTTAATAAAAATGAACTCTATTGCAAAGTCTATCCCACAATCACTTTCCTACTGTCTTTACGTGGATGACTTGCAGATCTCTTGCTGTTCGTGTAACATTTCAGTCTGCGAGAGACAGCTTCAGCTGGGAATTAATAGTCTGATGAGGTGGGCTGATGCCAATGGGTTTAGTTTTTCACCAGAGAAGTCAGTATGTGTAAACTTTTCATTACGTAGGGGCATGATCCTAGAGCCTAGTCTGACCTTAAGGGGGCAGGCAGTTCCTGTTCGTAATGAACACAAGTTTTTAGGAGTGATCTTTGATAAAAAGTTGAATTTCCGCAGTCATGTTCTTTACCTGAAACAGAAGTGCTCAAAGTCAATGAACCTCCTAAAGGTGCTTTCACACAAGTCTTGGGGTAGCGATCGGGAATGCCTCCTTCGTCTCTATCGCTGCTTGGTTCGTTCAAAATTAGATTATGGATGCGTAGTGTATGGATCCGCACGTCCTTCTACCCTTCAGGTGTTGGACCCAATCCACCATCAAGGCCTGAGGCTTTCCACTGGTGCTTTTCGGACGTCCCCTATTCCTAGCCTATATGCTGAGAGTAATGAATATTCACTTGAAAAGAGACGATTTTATTTAGGGTTCCAGTATGTATTAAGAATCCTCTCTATCCCTTCACATCCAATCCAAGAAGCAATCCACGATTCTCGCTATGTAACCACATTTCAAAACAAGCCATCTGTTGTGCCCCCTTTTACGCAGAGAATTAAAGCATATTCACAGGCATACAACCTTGACAGTTGCAGCCTAGTTGCTCAACTCCCACCTGCAGTAGCTCCTTGGGAGTGCATAGCACCTAAAATCAATTTTACTCTGATTAAATATAATAAGCGGCAAACTCCTGTTGCTGCCTTGCTGCAGGAGTTTTCCCAGGTTGCTTATGCGTACAACAACTGTAGGAGCTTCTTCACAGATGGTACTAAGAGTGACTCTGTTGTTGGTTGTGCTGTTATAAGCGAGACATGGAAGGTTGTTAGACGTCTTGATGCCAGAGCCTCAATCTTTACTGCAGAATTATATGCTTTAATTTTAGCCGTTGAATTCATTATAGAAAACTCTATCCAGTATTCTGTTATCTACTCTGACTCTCTCAGCGCATTAAAGGGATACTACAACGAAATTTCGGCGCTCATTTTTTGGTCTATATGTGTTCAAAAGAGCAGTATCACATGGAACATACCAATATCTTGTTAAAAAAGTCTCGAAAAGGAATTTTAAAACGAATTAAACGATTAGCAAAGAGCACCTGGTGGATGTCGCTAACGCCTCGTTTGTAATGCTCGTCTAGGAACCTTGACAGCTAGTGACGGAGGTCGTCTCGCCTCCGGCCACGACGAGAGAAGGGGGGAAGGAGGAACTCCCTCTTCCCGAGAATCCCTTTTGTGTGTCGCAGAAGTCGCTATTGTCCCCCTACAAGATTATAGAAGATTAACCCGTCACTCAAAATTCGTACAAAAGCAGCCGCTTCGGTGGCTGGAACGACTAGGCCATCCTCTCGACGTCAGCCTCGCCGTAGCTTTGCTCGTCTTGAGACGACCTACGTCACGATTGCGTTGGATGTCACGTGCTCTAAGCTGGGCCTTCTCCGAGCGCTTGCCAGAGTGGACCGTTTATAACGAAAAATACAGCCACCAGGATCAAAATACAAACGTGCGATTGTCATTTACGGATATTGTGGATCATATTCAACCTATTTTTGAACACGACGGGAATATTTCAAATTTCGTTGAAGTATCCCTTAAAGGGATACTACAACGAAATTTCGGCGCTCATTTTTTGGTCTATATGTGTTCAAAAGAGCAGTATCACATGGAACATACCAATATCTTGTTAAAAAAGTCTCGAAAAGGAATTTTAAAACGAATTAAACGATTAGCAAAGAGCACCTGGTGGATGTCGCTAACGCCTCGTTTGTAATGCTCGTCTAGGAACCTTGACAGCTAGTGACGGAGGTCGTCTCGCCTCCGGCCACGACGAGAGAAGGGGGAAGGAGGAACTCCCCTCTTCCCGAGAATCCCTTTTGTGTGTCGCAGAAGTCGCTATTGTCCCCCTACAAGATTATAGAAGATTAACCCGTCACTCAAAATTCGTACAAAGCAGCCGCTTCGGTGGCTGGAACGACTAGGCCATCCTCTCGACGTCAGCCTCGCCGTAGCTTTGCTCGTCTTGAGACGACCTACGTCACGATTGCGTTGGATGTCACGTGCTCTAAGCTGGGCCTTCTCCGAGCGCTTGCCAGAGTGGACCGTTTATAACGAAAAATACAGCCACCAGGATCAAAATACAAACGTGCGATTGTCATTTACGGATATTGTGGATCATATTCAACCTATTTTTGAACACGACGGGAATATTTCAAATTTCGTTGAAGTATCCCTTTAAAGGGATACTACAATGAAATTTCGGCGCTCATTTTTTGGTCTATATGTGTTCAAAAGAGCAGTATCACATGGAACATACCAATATCTTGATAAAAAAGTCTCGAAAAGGAATTTTAAAACGAATTAAACGATTAGCAAAGAGCACCTGGTGGATGTCGCTAACGCCTCGTTTGTAATGCTCGTCTAGGAACCTTGACAGCTAGTGACGGAGGTCGTCTCGCCTCCGGCCACGACGAGAGAAGGGGGGAAGGAGGAACTCCCCTTCCCGAGAATGCCTTTTGTGTGTCGCAGAAGTCGCTATTGTCCCCCTACAAGATTATAGAAGATTAACCCGTCACTCAAAATTCGTACAAAAGCAGCCGCTTCGGTGGCTGGAACAACTAGGCCATCCTCTCAACGTCAGCCTCGCCGTAGCTTTGCTCGTCTTGAGACGACCTACGTCACGATTGCGTTGGATGTCACGTGCTCTAAGCTGGGCCTTCTCCGAGCGCTTGCCAGAGTGGACCGTTTATAACGAAAAATACAGCCACCAGAATCAAAATACAAACGTGCGATTGTCATTTACGCATATTATGGATCATATTCAACCTATTTTTGAACACGACGGGAATATTTCAAATTTCGCTGAAGTATCCCTTTAAAGGATACTACAATGAAATTTCGGCGCTCATTTTTTGGTCTATATGTGTTCAAAAGAGCAGTATCACATGGAACATACCAATATCTTGATAAAAAAGTCTCGAAAAGGAATTTTAAAACGAATTAAACGATTAGCAAAGAGCACCTGGTGGATGTCGCTAACGCCTCGTTTGTAATGCCTCGTCTAGGAACCTTGACAGCTAGTGACGGAGGTCGTCTCGCCTCCGGCCACGACGAGAGAAGGGGCGAAGGAGGAACTCCCTCTTCCCGAGAATCCCTTTTGTGTGTCGCAGAAGTCGCTATTGTCCCCCTGCAAGATTATAGAAGATTAACCCGTCTACTCAAAATTCGTACAAAAGCAGCCGCTTCGGTGGCTGGAACGACTAGGCCATCCTCTCGACGTCAGCCTCGCCGTAGCTTTGCTCGTCTTGAGACGACCTACGTCACGATTGCGTTGGATGTCACGTGCTCTAGCTGGGCCTTCTCCGAGCGCTTGCCAGAGTGGACCGTTTATAACGAAAAATACAGCCACCAGGATCAAAATACAAACGTGCGATTGTCATTTACGGATATTGTGGATCATATTCAACCTATTTTTGAACACGACGGGAATATTTCAAATTTCGTTGAAGTATCCCTTTCCAGGCGCTTTCTTCTTTGGAAGTACCAAAGAATACCTTTGTTACTAGGCTCCGGAACATTGTGCACAATGCAGGAAAATCACACCTACACATCAATTTTTGTTGGGTGCCTAGTCATGTCGGTATTCAGGGAAATGAGGATGCTGATAGAGCTGTCAGTACATGCATTGAGAGGCAAGTGGATATCAAGGACATTCCATACACTGATTACAAACAGAGTCTTAAAAGAGCAATCCAGAAAAACTGGCAGTTAGAATGGGACACGGAAATACAGAACAAGTTTCATTGCGTGAAGCCTACCCTGCAGGAATGGGCAAGTTGCCGACACAGGGAGCGCTTCTTTGAGGTGGTGCTCTGTCGTCTGAGATTGGGACACACCCATCTCACGCACGGGTACCTCCTACGGGCAGAGGCAGCTCCGAAATGTGAACACTGTAAGGAGTTATTGAGTGTCATGCATATTCTTATCACATGTCCTAAGTACCATCACGAACGCACCACTTTTTTCTACCTTTTTCCGCAATCGCGTCCCGTTCCACCCGGCATTATTATTGGGTGACGAACCTCTTGTGCCGCACCGTCAAGTTTTTAAGTTTTTAGATAGCATTGGCATCCTACATCAGCTATGAATTTTAGTTTGTTTTCGTTTCTATTATGATGCTTGCCTGAAGATTACCGGTAGAAAAGAGCCGGCGATCTTGTATCGTCGGCACATTCTCCCAACTTCCTAGTGTGAAGGAAATTCCTTTAGAGCGCCTCTGGTTAGTGGAGCATCGGTTAAAATATCTGAAGGTCTTAATAGGCCTGTAGCTTGTAAAGTTTTAAGCATTCATTCCACACTATAGGTCTTTTCAGTATTGCCTTTAACTTAAACTGTGTTTGGCACACTATGGCCTTAGTTGCCACTGTGCCATTAAACACCTAATTTTCTTCTTCTCCTTCTTCCCTGTTTGATAACGTCATCAGCTTTATGCTGCTTTTTTCAGTAGCACAATGTGTCTGTCAATGACCATTTCTTCACGTTTAGGAATTAGGGCAATGGAGTGGAGGAGTTCGGTCATTCCAAGAGTGGGAATGGGCCCAGTGTCTCCATTCTGAGGAGTTGAAATGAATGAATCGTCGACAACTCGTAGACAAACTATGTTTGATCTCAATACCGTTGCACAGACGTGGCTGTGAAACATACTGATTGACGCATGCACAGTTTATACTGTTACATCACGACAAAGTTACCGGCTCACTAAAAGCTTTCTGGCTTTTACCCATCCCGTTATTCATATTTGTTTACTTGTGCTGATTGATGTGTTGCGGTGAAGGGTTGCAGTTTTACTCAAGAGGTTTTGTTGTAATGACAGACATTCTTTATGCTGATTCTACCTCAGGAATAAGACAGAATCCATCATAAATAAACGAATGGCCTTTGTAAGCAATTAATTCTGAAAGGCTTGTTTTGTATTAATATTATATTATTGAATTAATAACGATTAAGCTACAAGAGAGCAGCAGATCACCAGGTGTGCTTAAAAATACTAGTAGCAGTTTCATGCAAGAATTCAGTTATTATACCTTCGTTAGCTAAGCCTCACCTGCTCGTTAGTGGTTGCTGTATAAACTATCCCTCTTTATCCTGTGATTTCATGAAAATCATTTCTTATCAAATACTCATATTTCCCAGAGATAATTGTATCACTCAGCGTTCTGTTGCCTAATATACCAACCCATATTTCTCAAGTTGTCGTGTACTTGTTCTTTTCGGCTCACTTAATGCAAACCGCGAAAATTTGAAGGCCTAATAAATGTTTTCTACCCTGTCCGTTGCTAATATTTTTATTTTTTACCTAATAAAATACGACTGTTTTCATAAAAACGTATTGGTGGCACAAGGGTACGATTACTCGCGCTTCAGTAACCTTAGAGTTATTATAAGGCGGCGCCCGTCAGCCCACACCTTGTGGCGTCACTAAAAGACTGCGAATGATTTCTCTCTCGGTTTATGTAACCTCACATAATACAGTCGGCTAAGGTTTTATAAGGCACCAGTGCATATCAGACTAATACGCGGAGCACATGACTTCACCTGCACGTGCGCTAGCTGCGGTAAAGCACATTCTCTGTAAAAGATTTCTGCTCACTTCGCTTTGAGGAAGCCGGCCTATATGCTTATTCATCTAATATGCTCCACGGGAAAGTTTTACGTGTTCCGACGCTGAGCTCATTTACTGATATTCGTGTACAGAAGTATGTATACAGCGTAAATAAGGACAGAACGCAAGCTATCATCTTCTTACATCTGGTCTTCACTGCTGGCAAAAACAAAAACAAAAGTTTTAGCCGTTTCCACTCTGGTGAAGAAGGTAGACCAGCGAAGCTGTACTATGGTGGGACGACCTCAGGGACGACTTCTTGGACAACCTAAAGGATGACGCCTATGGACGACGTCTAGGACGACCTCCAGGACGACTTCTAAGACGACCTTGAGGACGACGCCTCAAGCTCGACGTCCAAAACGACCTCAAGGACGACTTCTGAGACGACTTCGAAGACAACGTCTAGGATGACCTCAAGGACGACTTCTAGGACGCCTAGAGGACTCTAGGAGACCTTAAGGATGACTTCTAGGACGACCTCGGGGGCAACCTCTTGGACGAAATTAAGGACGACCTCAACGACGTCTAGGACGACCTTAAGGACAACATGTAGGACGACCTCGAGGACGACGCCTAGAGAAATTCGGCCTTCTCACTCTGGTGAAAACCAGAATGTAAAGGCTAGAAAGGTTGCCCGTCCGTATCTATGAGCAAGGCCGGCAGGCCGGTCGTTTGGTTGCCGCCGTCGCTCATAGATGGCGGTAGCTGTCCAGGGTTTTGCTTCGACATTTGTTTGGTGCCGGAAAAACCGGCTGC